>CM037853.1:210288851-210400982 GCA_021234595.1 Delia radicum
CATATTGTATGAAATTGTGTATATTTCATACATCATATACAAAAATATAACATTTAGTGCATACTAAAACAAGGATCTAATTGTATTTAGATGTATCAGTTTTCATAAAATTATATACAATTATATCAGGTAAAAATCCGGATACAATAATATCTGGTTTTATATAATTATATCTATTTGTATCCACAATTCGGATAAAATTGTGCTGGACAAATACAATTATATGGGCCAATTATTCAAATGAAATTTAATAAGATTTCATATAGCGTCACTTAGAAATTGATATGACTACATAGAGCTCCATATCAATTTTGTTTAATCGGGCGCTGAATTATATATACCCAGTTAAAATATATCCTGGGTCGAAAAAGGAACACTGCCTCGATAATGAGTTAAGTGTTCCTTAAATTATGTCTAATTTCAGGTGTTAACCACCCTCAGTTTTGTGCCATTTGGTCCCCAAATTTGCGAATTTGATTTTTAAAATGGCAATTTTGAGGAATAAATTCTCAAAATTTTGATTTGTTGATACATGATATTATCTCTTTATTTGTACATTGACCATGATTCAAATTATGCAGATACAAAATTTTGACTTCGGTGGACATCATATTAAAATCGGTCCATTCGTATTCCGATTTAAATATTTGTATACCATATTTTTTTAGTTCCGAGAAATAAATTTTGAAACCTGCCGTATCCTGCACGCACACCCTAAAAATATTTTCCAAATGATTGTTTAAATAGGCTTTCCCCAAATTTCTTGATTTCTTAGCTTAAAACTTGGTTAGTTTTCTTAAGTTTTTGCATATTTAAAAAAAAAAATAGATTATTTGTTAGGACAATAGATTATTTGTTAGGACAATATCCTAATAAAGAAATTGAACTTGAATAATTTTCATTTTCATTGCACAATTAAAGGTCGAAAAAACTTAAAAAAAAATTGTATTAATCCTATTTTAGTCATCATGTAAAAACTTGGGAAAACTTTTTGCAAATTTTGTATTTGTTCAACTAAAATCTTTGTAAAATTTCGTAAGTTTTTACATAAATTATATAAAAAAAATTGTAGTGCATAATTAAGAGTGAACTAACCACCTCTGAAAGTTAATTTATTTGCAATAGATTTATTTAGTGGTTTTGTATCTAGCAGTTGGCTCAAGAACTTTGCTTTAAAAAATATATGGTTATCCATCGAATTTTCAACACTAAAATAATTGTTTGAGTAAATTCAATTATTCAAAAAGTTTCAATTACAAAAACTCTCCTTAAGAAAAAATCTAAAAACCGAGTAAAAAAATCTAAATTTTTATCGACTACGGTTTCAAATAAAACTGAAACCGCGGGTCAGAGAATTGGATAGAGAATATCATGGGTTTTTGGTCACAGAATGGAAATGTAATAAAATTGTGTGTTCTTAAAGATACCAAAGACATTGATTTGAAATCATAAATCCAGTTATTTCTAAATCAGGACTCACATCGTGGATTTTCATACACTAAAAATACGAAAAAATTTTAAAATAAAAACGTGAGTAAAATAAACGAAATTTTTCAAATTTTACGAAAGCTTTCTTTGTTTTGACGTAAATTTCGTATATTTATGTATGGATTATTATGAGTGTAGCTATCTAATTCATATATTTAATAGTATATTCAGTTGTTTCGATGTTCCTAAAGCAGAATCGCGGATTTTAAATAGTATTACATTCAGATGTTTCTAATACCTAATTCAAATGTTTCGGATGCATAATTGTGGATTCTTAAAGGTATTCAAATGCAAATTTTTCTTATACTAAAGAATTCAGAATCGTGGATTCTAAAAGCTATCTAATTCAGATGTTTCTGGTAGAGAATCGTGGACTTTTAAATATATCAAACTGGGATGCTATAATAAAAAAAAAGAGAATTTTTTAAGATATCGAACTCTGATGTTTCTTATAGAAAATCATAAATTCCGAAAGGTATATTTCTGATACGAAATCGTAAAGCTACCAAACGTTGATATTTTTCAATTTAAAAATTCATATTATTTATGTTTACAATTTAAAAAAGACTTTCTTATTTAAACTTTTATTTTTTTTTTTAAGATATACGAAAATGTTGAAGTTCACGGTGTTTTTAGACAAAAACCGAAGATGATATGGAAATACAAAGACCCCAACAATTGCCACGTAAGTTTTCATAATTCTAATATGATTCCTAACCTTTTTTAAATCAATACTAAATTTTTCTTTAAAGCTGTACGCATACGACAACTTTCGGCAAGTACCCAATCTTTAATATTACCACCTCCCAGAAATACACGTGGACAGGTAAATTCTACAGCATTTGAAGATATGGAAATTGGCACTCCCATAACATTAACGCCCACTGCCTCTACATCAGCAATAACTAACACTAATATGAGTGATACAAAATTTTCGTTAACATTCTGAAGAATTCGAAAAACAATTCAAGTTAAAAGAAATAAAACCCGAGTTAACAGAAACCACAGTAAAAACGGAGGAAGTTATCGAGATAACCAGTAGCCACCTTTAAGATTAAATCGCAGTAGTTCGGCTATGCAAATCCGGAAAAGACTCCACGTTATTTGAAATCTTCACAGTCGATGGCAAATACCCAGAATTTCATAAGGTTAAAGAAGACGGCAAAACTGGCTTTTCTAGGCCCACCGAAGATTTAACAAGAATTGATGATTATGAAGAATTAAAACCATTTGCAAAATTTCGGTGAACGCAGGACCTACGGGTTATATCAATATGAGGAAGTCGATAGAGATTTAACGGAACAATATGAAAAGGAACTTAATCAAGAGGCTAATTTTTATGATAATAAATTCATGAATAATGATAACTGGGAAAGTAGTAAATATTTAAGAGATGTGGAGGCTTTAGAATCTTTAAGAAATGAAAGTATTATATATCAAAATGATTTAAATGAAAGTCCAGAAGTAATAAATCTCAAAATAGATAATTTCAGTAAAGCAAACCAAGTTGATTTTATAAAGAGAGAATATGTAGAAGATTTTAAAGACCCCAAGTTTAAGGAACTACTGATCTCAAAAAAAGAAGAAGAAAAGCCTAAACGAAATGAAAATATTGAAATCTCCATAGAATATGAAGATTATCTATCTACTAAACAACGTAGACCTGCTGGTTATGTTAAAAATGACGATATTTTGTCAATGGAACATGAAGAGGAAATGGCTTTTAAATCCGTTAAAGATCGTAGACCTACAGAATTTGTACGGGATTTGCCAGCTGAAATTACAAATGAGTTTACAGAAAATATTGATAGTCTCAGCATACCCGATGTTTTCGATAATCAATTTTCGAATTGGCCACAATTTGAGGAACAAATTGAAACCCCAAAAGTTAACGTTAGAAAATTTTAAAAAGCATGACTTTGAAACACAAACTAGTATAGAAGAATCAGAAGATCTAAAAACTAAATCTGAGAAACCTGTAAAAACTTTTGATGATGAAGAACATATTTTAATCAAAAGTAGTTCTACAGATTTTAAAAATATTTCTGTATCAGAACATGGTGAATCAACGGATTTAAGAGATAATGAAAATTTTGAAAAATCCTCTCCCACACAAAAACTTTTATACAGCCAATTACGTTCTATAATGACAGAAGAAACGAGAGAATTTCCAGATAAACCTGAGGTAACATTTAATATTTCTGAACTCTAAATTCGGATTATGAGCGTAACGAAAATTCTGTTATAAAACAAATAATACCTACGGGATTTGATAGCAAAAACAAGGAAGAAGAATATAATTCATTTGAAATATTGAACTCCCAGAAAAACGACAAGTAAAATTTGTCTCTTCGGATTTTGAGAAATCCGAAAATGAGTGGAACGAAAATTCTCCTATAAAACAAAGAAGACCTACGGGTTTTGTAAGGAATAATAAGGAGAGAGAGGAAGATATGGAACGTTTGGTTACTTTTAATTTTACCAAAGATAGAGATTATAAAAAAGATATTGAAAATTCAACTTTAAACCAAAGAAGGCCTACTGGTTACAGCCGAAATGGACAATATTGAATTAGGAAAGTATGAAATGCCGAAATCTAAAGCAAAATCTGAAAACTCAAATTCTTCCAAAGAAGACTCTGATGATTATGAAGATATTGTAATAAATGAATTACAGAAATCTAAAGTTAAATTTTCCGATAATATCATAGATACTCAAAAAGATACGGAAATATGGTTAGGAAAACAAAGACGACCTACGGGTTATATCAAGAAATCAGAAATGGAAGAATTTTCCAATGATATAACAGAAATAACATTTAATGAATCCACAATTTATAAAGAATCGGAATATGATTTGGAAAATTCTTTAGTAAATCAAAGGAGACCTACTGGGTATATAAAGAAATCGAAAATGGAAGATAATTTAAAAGTAACATTTAATGAAATAAACGATTTTAAAGAATCAGAAAGTAATTCAGAAAATTCTCGATAAAACAAAGAAGACCTACCGGATTTACCAAAGAATTATATAGGGAAGATACACAAATTAGAGACCTTTTAAATGATATGTTGTTAAACATAATGATAGTAAGGAAATTTTGAAAACGCCTTCTGTAAGATTCCAAGATATTGAACCAACCAATAAAAATTCCAAACATTTAAATGAATTTCATAAAAAACAAAAAACATCTACTGGATTTGTAACAACGCCAGATATAGAAAAACTATTTGATTCGTCGGTGCAAGTGAATTTTGAGTTGAATAATTTTCCGCAACATCAAGATGAAAACTACAAAGAAAATACAGACTTAAAAACCAGAAGACCTACTGGTTATGTACGGAATTATTACTCAGAAAGTAGAGAAAATTCGGATCAGGACCCTTTATCATCAGCCTGGCTTAATATTGATATAAAATTACCGGAAATTGTTGATCCCTTATGGCAGGAAATGGAAAAAGATTTAGACCATAACTTTACCCAAAATATAGATGAAGAATTTTCTAAAATACGTCATTCTTATGAATTGAATGAGGGCGACTTCTTAGAACTTAAAAATGAATTATCAACAACAGTAAATACTACAAAGAACGTCTTAGGATTTGGTAAAACTATAGAAGATGATTGGGAAAATTTTGAAAAATTAAAAACTCCTAAGACCTTAAAGCTAAAAGGAGAAGAACAAACAGAAATCCAAATAACTTATAATGAAGAAGAGTTAAATACCACTTCAATACTCAAAGAAACGAAGGTAGTTAAAGAAGAGCTGGATATAATAGAAGTAGAGGAAATTAAGGCTAAACCACGTAAAAGTAAAGTAACATTTGATTTTAAAACCGAAGAACATTTAATACCAGCTAGAAGTGCTCATTTAGATTCAGAAGAGGATGAATATTATGAAGATAATTCTGAATATGATGACGATGACAAAGCAGATATTTATGATAAGCCACAACCTTCAATGCCACCACAACCTAAGCAACGTTTATCAAATATTAAATATAGTTCTGAATTACCATCGACATCATCATCATCCTCTGCCATCTTTACACCAGTGGTTACCATTCCCACCTCTATATCATTATTTGGTTCTCAAGTTTCCCAAGAAGATTCTGCGGAAGAAGATAGTTGGTCTGCCATACGAAAACATCGTAATTTAACTGAAGAATTTCAACATATTTCCCTAGATTCTTCTACACCTTCTTCGCCTTGTCCTGTAGCCCATTCATCTCCACCTAAACCAGCCTATCGTAATCCATTAGCTCAATTAGCCATACAACGTGCCAAAGAAGTTAAAACTGAAATGGGAGATTTTAAAGCCCGTTCCATTAATGATGCTAGAAAACCACCGCAGGCTTCGAAAAGAAATCAACAAAAAGTAATAAATTTCCATAATGATGATTTTTACGATACGGAAGCTTAAGTTATTGTTATTCAAAAAATTTTATATCCCTATGAAATTATTATTGAAATTTATTTAGTAGATGATAGTTTTTTTTTGTTTAATCGTTTAGTTTAAAAAAAATTATAATAAAATGTGTTAAATATGTTAAATATGTATTTGAAAAAAAAAAATATAATAAAATGTGTTATATATGTATTTGAAAAAAAAAAAAATTATGTTCAAAATAGATTATATGTGTGCCACGGTTATTGTTATATCGACAAAACAGTGTTTCCCTCATTACTGCTAACAATCTTGCCAAGATGAGAGGACTTTAGTATACTAGTTTCTAGTTTTTTTCTTGAGACATGAGACTTTAAAGCCCCACGACTGCAATTTACTTACTCCTAAACCAGAGTGTTACGCGATCCGTGCTAATGAGTTCTGCTGATACATGGACACCTTCAGTGGGTTTAAGCAAAGGCCGTGTAAGGACCTGAATTTCCTTACACTAGTGGGACCAAGAACGAACTAAAAGGCTCTACTTTTTTGTCGGCTACTAGTTGTATTTAGAGTTTAAAGTCTGCGATGAAACAATCGAGTTTCGTCAAATCATCAAAGGCATACCTTGTGGGTCCGGTAGGTGGGGAGGTTCTGCTGGTAAACCAGATACGTCTTAAATCCCTGAAAGAGAGGCTGGTGCGACCCTAGAAAAACTTGTTGATCAATCAGCTAAGGGAGGGGACATGGTGTAAGCCCATACCTGGGGAAACTAATAAGAGTTTGAATTACCGGCTCCCGTTAAAAAAGTCGTCCATCCGACACAAAATTTACATAACCAGAGGTGAGTCTGTCTCAAATTTGCTGACAGACTAAGCTAATTAGATCGAAAGGCGTTTTGTTAATAACAAAAAACATTTCTCGAATTTGCTAAGAATGCCTGTTAAGCAGCTTCGTCCTTGGTGTTGATTTTTTATTCTGTGCAGAATAAAACATGAATGGTTTAGAAAACCGAAATATAACTATGTAATAGGTGATAAATTAACGAGATAGAGAAGTTAATTGTGTTGGCCAATTATATATTATAACAACGATTAATTATAATAAAAATTATATATAAAAACGATTGGTTAATGATCCTGTACACGGCAGCCTTAAGCAAACTAAAGGAGCTCTGGCGTTAGAAAAAACTGAAAGTCGTGTATAAGAAAGACATCCCGTCTCGGCCCAAAGCTCATCACTAAAATTCTGCAAAACCAGATGTCAGATAGTGCTACTATTAGTATATGACCCTGTTCATGGTCTGCTGTCTTATGCAAACTAGAGGAGATTTAGCTGGGAGAACAACTGGAAGTCGTGTTTAAGCAGACCATCCCGTCTCGGGCCAGAGCTCATTCTTAAAATTCTTCGAAACCATAAAGTAATGTTGACTCCAATCTTAGTTTGGTAAGGGTATCTAATTGTGATCTATTATCTCCCAACAGGAAGATCGTTATATTGGGAGATGAAGAGGTTTTCCGTTGTCAGATAGTGATACTACTCTATGGGTAACTTAGACGAACTGCGAATATACCAATAGCTTAATATTGAATGAACCCGTCATCCTTAAATGATGTTGTCCTGTTTGGACGTAAATTGACACCTTGTGGTGGAACTTTCCTCAAAAACATAGTTCTGTGATATGTCACTGGATTAACCTAGGACTTGTCACAAAACTATATTTAAAGATAGAATTCATCGACATGTCCTAGGTTCAGTCTGTGACATGTCGCATGTGATCAATTTCCTGCTTCTTTGACAATGGCATGTTTAAGTGATAAATCTGTTTCAAATAAAGTTTTCGTTAAAGTACCCATAGGGTACTTAACCAGCGGAACATGAAAAATTGTATTTCAGCTCTCGATGGCAGCCTCGGATGCAATACTGTTACACCTAACCTGACCCTATTTAATTATTTCTCAGCGGAATAAAACATGTGCCGAAAGTCATTATCCATGGACTATTGAGGGCAATGCCTAAGCCGTCTATAACCAGTGTTTCAGCCTTATTTTCTGTAAAACCAGAATCCATTCCTACGATTAAAAAAATCTAGCAACATTCCTACGATTGAAAACAATCTTCATCCGATACCGCGCAGTTGTGGGCTTTAAATGGCTTATTTTCCTTCGAACTTGGTGATGAAGACCACCTTAATATAGCACGAAGCCGGAAATACCGTGATGGAGATAGAAGTGTAGATATATAGGTGATTTAAAACACCTAATGATCATTACAAGCTGATTAATCTTGTATATAAGGTACAATATTTTCCAACTTCCATACATCAATAACCTGAGGGGTTTTTTACAATTTCATACTAGGCTCGACAATTTTGTGATTATCACGTCTTGGAGTAAATGCATCTATTATTCCACTGATTAAGAAACTGTTCATCAAAACGCGTGTAACAGATGTGTTAGCAGCTTTAGGAATATACATTTTTGTAAAGCAAACAGGTCGCAATAAAACGACCTGTGACATTTGAGTTTAATGTTAATATTCCTATGAAGATACCGTCAAATGTGGTAGCCTACATGCTCTAGGAGCATATAGGCGATTCCGGAAATAATCCCATTGTTATGGACAGAAACCTAAGTCTAAAGTTTAACATCCAGGACACTGCAAATATACCTCCAATTGTATTGTATACATGAAGGGACGCTAATAGGAAACGATGTGGTCATCTAATTGTTTATTTAAGAAATATTTTTCAATGAGCTCTAAGGGACTTAGGGTTAAATCCAAACAAAACGGAAACAACAATACCGCTATTGATCACATTTTTATGGACAGAAACAACTTTTTAGAAACAACACCCAGAAGAGGAAGAAAAGAGATCGGCTGCCTTGTATTACTGCAGAAAGTCTACTAGAAACGAAGAAGGTCTTAATCTTAAGCAGTACACTCAAAGGAAAATCTTCATAATAATCCTTTATAAATATAATTCATAGTTGTTCGTCCAATTTAAAAATTTTATAATTATTTATTAAGCAGTTTCATAAAAATATTTTTAATGTGATGAGTCTTCGAATGTTTCATAAATATTTATGAAAAGATTCTTCATAGTTATGAAAACTTCATAAATATGATGAAACTTTTTTCCCTGAGTAGAATGTTTTCTTTTCTTTTGTTTAGAGTCATTATATGGTAGCCATCATTGTAAAAGATAACCTAAATCAAACTTCTTCAAGGGCTACCGAGAATAGCTTATATTTGTATCACCAAATCGCTCCTTATTATGCCTATGGACATCATATCTGATTTGATTCGACGGAAATTTAATTTTACTTGAATTAATTCAAAATACGACTATATTAGCATGATTCGATTACTGGTTATTAATTTTTGAGTTAGTAAGCTATTACTTTAAAATATAGGATCTCGTCAAGGTAACCCTTTGGTAAATTAAATTTAATTCCAAACTAAATTGTCTTTTTAAACACTTACCTGTGCAATTTGGCCAATGGAAAATGTAAACATAATTTTTGATGAAATTCAGTAAATTCTTTATAGGAACGGAATAAATGTGTGGGATCTGTTTGGCCATGACGTGTGACACGTAGAATATATGTATAGAATTTTTCCATTTCATAATGCTTTTGACAACGTATAACAGCCACACTTTTAAGGCGGCCATCTTGTTGCATACTAAAAGAATGATTTAAAAACATAAAACTTAACAAATGATCGTATTACTTAATTAAACAACAACTTACGTATATTTTCTAGGAACAAATGATAATAACTCTCCACTACCCTCGTCATTGGTAAAACGCATTTGTGCTAAATTATGCAAAAAGAAATTAAATTGTGTAAACCAACTTTTTAATGAAATTGTATCATTTTAGCAAATGATGCAGCTGCTTCAGGATTTGATTGTGTTGGTAGCAAAGCTTTTCGCACATAAGTAACAGCATCGGCTGTAACACCAGGTATGCCAGCCGTGGCCATAAGAGCCAACATATGTAATATTAAATCACCATGTTTACGTATAATATTAAAGGCACGACAACATAAATCAACGAAATAATGAAAATCGGTTGAAGGTTTATCACCACCATTAATAACATACGCCATATCGGAAGTTAAAACAAATGGGGTACGATCTCTGGGTAAATGATATAAAAAGAAAATGGAAATTATAAACATGAGAAGGGGAAATAAATTGCTTTATAAGTTACCTTTTAAAATTACCAAACATTTGGGCATCACCTAAAAATTTACCAAAATCTATATGGAATAAATGTCCGGAGGTTTTTAACATAATATTGTCATTATGTCTATCACAAATACCCAAAATATATGTAGCTACACTATAACCAGCACAGGAAACTAGAAAGTAGGAAAACATATAAAATATAAATTAAAGAAATTCGGAAATCAATATTTTCAATACGCAAGGTAAAACTCGATATTTTGTAAGTCACTAAAACCACGAATAAGTCTATAAATCTTTATTCAATAAAACCACGATTAAGTCTATAAATCTTTAGTCAATAAAACCACAATTAAGTCTATAAATCTTTAGTCAATAAAACCACGATTAAGTCTATAAATCTTTAGTCAATAAAACCTCAATTAAGTCTATAAATCTTTAGTCAATAAAACCACGATTAAGTCTATAAATCTTTAGTCAATAAAGCCACGAATAAGTCTATAAATCTTTAGTCAATAAAACCTCAATTAAGTCTATAAATCTTTAGTCAATAAAACCACGATTAAGTCTATAAATCTTTAGTCAATAAAACCACGATTAAGTCTATAAATCTTTAGTCAATAAAACCACGATTAAGTCTATAAATCTTTAGTCAATAAAACCACGATTAAGTCTCGAAATCTTTAGTCAATAAAACCTCAATTAAGTCTATAAATCTTTAGTCAATAAAACCACGATTAAGTCTATAAATCTTCAGTCAATAAAACCTCAATTAAGTCTATAAATCTTTAGTCAATAAAACCACGATTAAGTCTATAAATCTTTAGTCAATAAAACCTCAATTAAGTCTATAAATCTTTAGTCAATAAAACCACGATTAAGTCTATAAATCTTTAGTCAATAAAACCACGATTAAGTCTATAAATCTTTAAGTGTTGAAATCTTTAATAAATAAAATCACGAATAAGTGTAGAAATATTTAGTCAATAAAACCACGATTGAATCTAAAAATCTTTAGTTAATAAATCCTAATTAAGTCTAGAAATCTTTAGTTAATAATAGCAAGATTAAGTCTAGAAATCTTTAATCAATAAAACCACGATTAAGTCTAGAAATCTTTAATCAATAAAACCACATTTACGCCTAAAAAATTTACATCAATAAAACCATGATCGAGTCTAGATTGATTAAGTCTCAATCGTGGTTTTATAAACTCTTGAATTGAAGCCTTAAGTCGAGGTTTTAGAAACTATCTGGTTTTGAGCCCTAATCATAGTTTTTATAAACTATCGATTTCAAGCCTTAATTGCGATTTTTTAATCTTTCGTGTTCAACCCTAAATCGTGGTTTTATAAACTGTCGCGGTTTTTTAAGCTGTCGGATTTGTTTTTTCTAAACTTCCTAGTTTATGTCCTAATCCTGGTTTCGTAAACTGTTGAGTTTAGGCCTTAATTGTCGAGTTTATGTAAAAATCGTGGTTTAATAAATTGTCGAGTTTAAGCCTTAATCGTGGTTCTTTATCGTGGTTTCATAAACTCTCAAGTTAAAGTCGTAATTGCAGTTTTATAAACTGGCAAGATTAAGCCTCAATCGAGTTCTTATAAACTACTGAGATTATGTCCTAATCACGGTTTTGTAAACTATCGAACCACCTTTATCGTGGTTATATAAACTGCCGAATTTATGCTTTTGCCGTAGTTATATAAACTGCCGTGGTTTTATAAACAGTCGAGTTTATGTCCTCATCGCGGTTTTATAAACTCTCAAGTTTATGTCCTAATCGTGGTTTTATAAAACTGTTGAGTCTATGTTCTAATCGCCGTTTTGTAAACTGTCTAGTTTATGTCCTAATCGCGGTTTCTTAAACAGTCAATTTTAAGCCTTAGTTGGGTTTATAACCTGTATATTTTTTTTAACCGTCGTGTTTAGGTCCTAATCGTGGTTTCATAAACTGTCGAGTTTAGTCATTCATCGCGGTTTTTGAACTGCCTTGTTTA
The DNA here is from genome assembly GCA_021234595.1 of Delia radicum. Taxonomy (NCBI): domain Eukaryota; kingdom Metazoa; phylum Arthropoda; class Insecta; order Diptera; family Anthomyiidae; genus Delia; species Delia radicum. The sequence continues at coordinate 210,300,916 of CM037853.1, forward strand.
AGCTTTTATATTAGTGCAGATAATATGTTTTATCTTTAACGTACCTGTAAAATTTTTAACAGCTCTTTGATATTCCAATTGACTAGGATTTTGTTTAGCCAACCATTCAGCTATGGGACGGTCTTTAAAAGAACCCGTTAAACCATATTCAACTTGGATTTTTCTTAAAGTTCAGCATCTGATACCAATTCAATCATGCCTTTTTTAAAACCGGTGGGTACACAATTAAAAGTAACCATTTTTAAGTCTAAACCCTCGGCTAACCACATTTTATTCATAACACGAATAAGTTGTATGGTCAGCATATCTTGTTGTAAATCATCTCCAGACTAAAAGAAATTTAAAATCATATTGTATTATAGTTTTTATATTGAATAATTCCTAACAAACCTTAAATATGGCTGGTAATAATTCTGAATCGGGACCAATGAAGGATATTTTTAAGGGTAATGTATTGGAATTGAAATAACTACAATTTCGTACATTAACACCGGTTACCTCCAATTCTGGACCCAAAGGCAATGAGGTGGGTTTATCTAAGAGTTCTTGGTGAACGCTATCCATGCCAGCTGAGAGGAATTTTTGTCTTAAAGATTCTTTAGTATCTTTAACAGTCTCCGCTATATTAGCCAAATTCTTAAGGGTTAAAAGAAATTTTAAATGTCAAATGTTTTTTATACACCGTTAATACTCCCTTACCCTACACATAAGATTTTGTAATAAAAATCTTTTTGATAATTTCTCACCACAAACGGCCAATAGAGCTCTTAACATCATTTTATTACGCCGATAGTAACGAGCCTGTGTTATTAAAGAATCATCCATATCAATGGAATTACCCGAAGATGAATCAATGGAATTTTGTGGTCCATCGCCTGGTAAACTATGTACTAGCAGCCAATACATGTGATGTGCTATACGTGGTGATTCTAATGATTTGCATAGTAAAAATCTAGCCATTGATGATGCCTCATATGTATCATGTTTCAAGGCTTGTATCAGCTGAGGTAAATAGTCTACCAATTGATCATTGGGCAATTGTGACATCCATTCTACAGCCTTTTCTCTAACTTTGTCATCAGGATAACGGGGCAATAATAGCTCTAATGCTTGTAGGGGAGATAATGCTGACCAGGATTGGAGTAATGAATGTAAATCCATGAGACTAGCATAATCCCAACTGTGAGCAGCATGTAATACTTTAGGTAAGGCATGAGGAATATTTTGTAAATACAAACGTTTTTCCCAGAAAACTTCGCGTTTGTCTATGGCTCCGGGATAACCTTGTTCGGCAGTATCCAAAAGTTCTTGTTGAAGATTAGCATCCAATGAGTTGAAATCATATCTGTTATAAGAAAAGAAAAATGTCGTTAATCTCTCTCTTCTCTTTTTAGAACTTATTTTTAGTCTCTATCTTCTCTCATAAGAATTTATTTAATATTTAATTTGCTTACCTTGGTGCTGGTGGTGGATTTTCTAATGGTTCTGGAAATTGTATTCTACCACCATATGGCGGTACTTCTATACTTAATACCGGACAAAAATCCGGCTGAGGATGACAACCACGAGCTGGTGCAGGACCTAAAAACTTATCAGCCGTTGCCGGCCACATTGATAGTAAATATGAACCGCATATCATTTCACGTTTATAATCAAACAGTTGTATCGCACACCATCCCAATTCGGTGGTAATTTGTCGCCTTTCATTACTATTTTCCGTGTTACCATTATTTTGTTGTTCATTTTCTGTGACCTGAGTACCAAATAAAACGAATATCAAACGTGACTCTCGAGGTAAAGTACAAATTGGATTTTTATCGAATGTAATCCAAGAAGAAAACTTTAATCGTGGAAACAATCCCCCACTAGTATCATTTGAACATTTTGTTACTACAGGCTCCGAGATAAAACGTGAACCATAATTAATTTGCACCCCCAAAGAATAGTTATCATAACGCCATTGAGGTTGTGGACGATGTAAACAGTTAATGCTAACCACTATGGGTTTGGACACACAAGAAACGTGTAAAGGCGCTTTAAAAGATAAACAATATTTCAATTATTTTTTATTTTATTAGGGAATAGTTAGATTAAACTTACTTGTCGTATAATCCATTGATTTAACCGAAAATCCTACTCTAAATACATTTGAATATAATTCAATTAATTCTTGTACGGCATCTCTTAATTTATTACATTTTAATTTAATCTGTTCTAATATTGATCGTGGTCTTAAACATACCTCGGCATAATCACCGCAATCGGTTATTATTTCGGGATTTGTTGAGGAACTTGTATATTTAATTTGATTATCTTCACAAATTTGTTTTAGCTGGGCTACACAGTCTGCTAATTCCAATGTATCAATGGAACCCAATAAGGCACATATGGCTTTAACACCCTGTACAACACCGGAACATGAGATAATTGTCCGGGTATTGAAATCACTAGCCGCTGATTCTAATTTATCTATTTCAGTTTCAAGAGTTTCTGGAAGAAAATAAAAAATTAATGCATTTTAAGAAAGATAAAAATTTAATAATCTTATAACTTTTAAGAGAAAAATCGATAGTTTATTAAACCATGATTAATGCCGAGTTTTTAGGATATACATTATATTTAATCTTAGATTAACAAAGTTTTTAAATGGAATACTGCTTCTGAAATGTGGTTTATTTTGTGCAGACATGGGCGGCGTCAATTACATTTCAAAATTGTTCACTTGCGAAATTTGTTATATAATTAATAATTACAGACCTACGCTCACACATGTTGGCTTTTCTCAATTCCAGACATTGTTATTTAATTACAGGCCAATAACATTTATACGTCTAATTACATGTAATTGGTGTAATTGAGTAATTGCCCTGTAATTAAATACCCAGATGCTGTTAATAATCCTCATGTTTGGTATTAAAAATTTTACAAATTTTCTAAGGTAGCGTTTAAGCCTACAAGTGTGAGCGTAGGTCTGAAATTATTAATGATATTTCAAATTTTCACTAGTGAATTATTGTGAAATGTAATTGACGCCTCCCATGTCTGATTTTGTGTCATCCCAAAAACTCTGCCTATCAGTTTATTTAACCAGGATTAAGATCTTCAATCAAGAATTTATTAAATCACGATTAAGTAATTAAATCTATAGTTTATTAAACCACGATAAAGTCCTTAAATCGATAGTTTTTTTAAACCATGATTAAGTACTTAAATTTAGTAATCGTTTAACTAAACCAGGCTTAACTTACATCCTACTTACAAACTTGTCATAAGACGTAATAATAGTTTTTAAAACTGCTTCTAATCGGGTTTACAAACTGTTGATTTTAAGCCTTATTCGTGGTAGTATAAAATGTTCATTTTAAGTCGTAATCGTGGTTTTACAAACTGTTGATTTTAACCTTAATCGTGGTTTTATAGCCTGATGATTTTAAGCCAGAATCATGGTTTTTCGAACTATTGATTTTAAGCCTTAATCTTGGTTTTGTTATACCGTTGATTTTAACTTTAATCGTGGTTTTATAAACAGTTAATTTTAAGCCTTAAACTTGGTTTTATATACTATTAATTTTAAGCCTTAATCGCGATTTAATTAACTGTTGATTTTTAGACTCAATCTTGGTTTAATAAACTGTGATTTTATAAATTGTTGTTTTTAAGCCTTAGTCTTGATTTTATAAAATAAAGTTTATATCTTTATAAAACGCGGCAGTTGATTCTTTATAAGACCAGCAATTAATTATCTTTAAATCATTTAAAGATTAGTACTCTCTCTCTATTAAGTCCTTTTTCAAAATTTAGTACTGCATACCAATAATTTCTACAAACTGCTCTTTTTATGATTGCATTTCGATAAAAATCCCCGATTTAGGTTCGAACAGAACTTATTAAATGTTCAGAATTGAAATCGAAATTAGTTCTGCATAAGATCTTAATACTATATTTTCATAAAATCTACGTTCGGTTCTACCTGACTTCTTTCGATGTTCAGGATTGCAACAGGATTGATTCCCTAAAAGACTTACGTTTAGAAATGACATTTATTGTTTAAAACATTTCCGATTAGTTCTCTAAGACTCACCCAATTAAATCTTTAAAAGACTTCATGTGAATCTCAAAAAGATCAATATCGGGACTCTTTATATATTATCGACAATTGAATTTCTATAAGGACGGATTGTCTTTGTAAAAAGGACTATAGTTGTTACATTAAAGTCCTCCGAGTTCGTTTGACGTTTGTCTGTTTGTACTATTTGGACTTGTAAATAGTGCACGATTTGACTTATGACAGGTTTCTAAAAAAAAATCTATTATTTCGTTTTAAATTCAGAATAAAATACTTAAATATTGCATAAAACCCATTAATACGAACTTTAAACTTTGATTGCAGTTCCAAACAAAACTTTTGAAACACATGTTATTGAAGTAAATATAAACTTGTTAAATGACTCAAAAGAAATTCACTGGAAATTCTATTGATCTAAAACTTTCAGTTACATAATATTTTTATTATTAAATCTTACACTTACCTATTAATATCATCATATTGTCATAAGTTATAGTAGTGGCCACTTCATTAGGCAACACATCTTCGGGGACGTATTTCACAATCGTTTACATCATCTCTTTCGGTACGTGCTATAACTTTCATGTTTTCTTCAGATTTTATACATAAACCTAATTGAACATCTCTTTCTAATTTTAAGCTATTATGCACACATTCCAATTGACTTAGTTTTGACGAATTTGAAAGCCATTCAGAAACTCCAATAGGTCTAACGGCAAAATCATTAACATGACCACGTATCTGACCCTCTAAAGAGCAAAATGCTTGACTAATAACCATTTCCACGGGAGTATTAACTGAAAAAAGTAATGAATGCTAACAACTATGTGTTTGTGGATAGAAAATCCATCAATACTCACTGTCACATGTAAATATTATGGGTGCACCATAACCCTTAAATTGTCCCTTATTAGGACAAGCAGCGTCCACATCTGGAAACAGTGCATTCAGGGCAGGATGTACTAATATTTTAATACTTGTTTCCAACGGATAATGATAATTAAATTCCGATGCTATTATATGACCAACATTTGTTGTTTCATCACTATATGGATAACGTTGTCTCAGTTCTTTGACCATATAATAGAAATCCAGCAATTCTGAATCTACAGTACGTTGATCTGTTACCATTTCATAGAGACGTGAATAAGTTTTTCGTCTATCCAATACATGGCTTACATTCAATACGGGTGCATACGATTCATAGTCCTTAACGAATGTATTAAATGATGAAGTGCTACCATTTGTATTACCACCACTATTACGTGGTGGTAGAGGAGGTGCTGGTGATCGTGAACCTGAAGAATTTGATGGTAAATCATCGAATTGACTTGTATCAGGGCTAAATGTTGGTCGCCAACCGATCGAAGAGACTAGGGGAAAAGAAAAAGAGTTAAAGCAAAAGACAAATAAAGAAATGATAATAAAAATTAATGATTTTTGTGACATAACCCAGCAAAATTTTTGTTTAAGATGTATTTGTATTTGTTTAAGGTGTATTTGTATTTGTTTAAGATGTATAGATTACATAGATCTCAAACTTTTCTTCTTCTTTTAAAAACTAACACATTTTTTCATTGAAAACATTTACGATACTCCAAAATCGTATTTATTGGTTATTAGGAGAAATATGGTACGAAGGATCATAGACAAAATCTTAAAGTAGAGAGATGTGGAGATGGTCGACTTAGCCTCCAAATAGATTTCAAAGTTGCAAGTGACAATAAAACAGCACAGGAAGATTTAAACTCAGGAGGAAACTTCAGAGGAATCTACCTTACACGACAGATTTGTACTCTGAAGTTTCGAAAACTTCAGATGAGGGCAACGTTATTGACCGAACAATAAACTTTATTATGCAGATTAACATCTATCGGAGTAAATTGGCAACATAGTATCTGGTAGAACAACTCCGAAAGAAAAAGATTTACCCCATTTTAATCCAGAAACCTCGGACTAAGCACAGGGTATCCAGATTAAAAGACACGAATTAATATGCACAGACGGGACTCGACTGAGATCACGAATTCTGGCACGAGGCCACGGCAATTACAAGTGGGGAAATCAATATTAATTGCAATGCAAACTCTCTTAGGATAGTACAGATTTCAACAAGTTTTGGGATGCACAGCTTGATATTCATCGGGACACAGTAAGCGTCATCATCAGTACTTACCAGATGAATATCGTTATTGGTAGTCATCCCTCTCCGATTGCAGATGATAAAGAAAGAACTCTGTCGCGAAGATCAAGATTTGTACTGGCCCGAATGTGTTCGGGATGGTGTACACGGCTTTATTATTATTGGTATCAGACCATGCGGAACACATTCCCTACATTTCACAGAGGCCCTTATGATGTCAACCACCTCTTTAACTTTGGAATAAATCTGACTCATCTAGACCCCACATCACTTTGGAATCATTCGTTTGATGTAGCCGGGTTTATGGGTATGGATCTAGATGAGTCAGCAGAACAGGATGAACGAGAAGTCTATTTAGCTACATACAAATTACAGGTTACGTTGCTACAACAACAACTGATTGAAGTTCTAAATGCAAATAACATCTTTTACATTTATGTTGGGAACTCACGTACGTTTGTTAACGTAACTATAGCTGCCAAGATTCTTAACTGGCTCTTCTCTAGCGAACAATATTTTCGGATCTTCGGTACTACCATCGGAGTGAATGTGGTTTCGAAACAAGACAAAGACAGTATACAATTGCCTCTTTACACTACTTAAGCCCATTTTTAAAAGAAGAATATTTTCAGGGATAGAAACATTAACTTATAACCTTACTAAATCCTTTAGGAAGTGCTGTCTACTTTAATAATGGAAATCTCCTCGAGAAAATGTCTGGCGTGGAACTGATCTTTCATGATAAAGGTAGACATTTTAATAAGACACGTCGTAAAAAACATTTACAGATAAGGGGTTACAACGACTTGTAGAAGATTAAGAAATTCTTATAAAAGACGCATACACAGCCCAAAACCCCTATAGTCGGAAATGAAAATAGGGAGGACTCGATTGACAAATCTTTTAAAAATTAAAATTAGTTTTTAGTCGAAAACGCTAAAACCCTATGCCAAACCACAAATTGAGCTTAATGCGATCCAGCAGGACCCACTGTATCAACTGAAGGACCACAGTTTGGGCCAAACATGAAAGAACAGATTGCACCAAATAAGAGATAAATCGACCAGGAAGTGAACTTAACATTAATGTAACCATCGACATGGTATGAAAAGCCGTAAAAAGCAATGCATTGGTTGGCTAGAGGAAGTTAGGTTAAAGGATAGAGGGAGTAGTTTCTGTGGTCATATGACTTAAATGACAGGAAAGTTAGGTTAGAGGGAGTAGTTTCTGTGGACATATAAATTAAATGACAGGAAAGACTTCTGCGCGGAGTTTATTCTGCGTACGGATAATACGACTATAGAACGAATTTTCCACATAATGCGTTGTACAATCAACTGCCCTATCGACAGCAAACTAATGTGACCTACTTGATAGGCGAGTATTCCGAGTAGTATTTCCTAGGTAAAACATTCACTTATCACATCAGAACATCTTCCATGGTGCTACGGGTAAGTTGCATTAAATTCGAAGTCAATGGCCACAGGGTGCCATTCCTTTACAACTCCAATTGGTGACCACCAAAGCAGTCGCTCTATACAATGTGGAGATACTCACAAAGGGACAAATACTAGGCGTCAAAGTAGTAGAGCTTTAGAACTACTTTAGAATTACCCGGACAAAACTGAGATATGTCTTTTAACTCAAAAGACTAGTTTTATTTGTTATGATGAACATCGTTTTCTACCTACCGTGTCTCCGAAACGGCGAAGTATCTTTTGAAAAGTTATATTCAGATCGGAATTAATATTGAACAAATGTAACAAAAACATACATAAAAATGTTTCACGAAAAATATTAATAAGAAAAAACTGAAATTTCGATTGGATAAATTTTGCAGTCTCCACTGCGAATTTAAGTTTTTTTTTAAAGGAAAGCAACACTCAGCAAAGTCTTTCTACACTTCATATTCCACTGTAAATGTAGTTGAAAGTAAATAAAATTCCACTTGAAAAAATTACGACTTTCATTTCTCTGAGTATATTTATGAATGTGTTGCTTTCTATAGAAATGGGATAAAGGAGAGATGAAAGGTGGGGAAATATGAAAGGCTTCAAACGTAGCAACACTGTAATTTCGCGAAATCATAAGTCTTAAAAACATTGGTTGCCCGCCACCTGATGAAGAGTTGACGAACTTATTGAAGATTTTTGGTTCATAGCCCTGATTCATTATTTTACTTCGGTGGGGTTATGTGCTATGGAAACACCTAAGGTGGGCGCTGCGATACGTATAGAAAACTTCTACCTATTATTTTTCTAAATTGATGTTGTCGTCGACGAAGATCGAACCCGGAACCATAACTGTAACAGTCCCGCGTGCTAACTATAACACCACAACGTCCACAAAGTGGTATAAATTTACTTTTTTCCGAACAATTTTATATTTTGTCCGTTAAAAACTCCGTGTTTTTCTGAAAAATAATCGATTTTGAAATAAAACTTCCAAATAAAAGCATACATTATTCCTTCCTAAATTTTATCGAACTCTTATATTTTGGTATTCCGATATCCGTGCTTTTACGGACTTTAACGAACCCCCAAAATCCGAAATTGATGCATGCTAATAAACCTTCTATAGCTTTATTAAGGGTTTATGAATGAAGGGGTCAATCTTTACATAGTGTAGAAGATCCAATTTAAAAAATTTATACAGTAATTTTATAAAACTAAACAAAACAAAGCGTTTGAAGTTTGCATTAAGAGATAGAATGCGTTAAAAAAAAAACTTTTGGCATAAATTCGGTTTACCGACACCTCACCAAAATAAATGAAATTTTGTCCTTTAATAGAAGAGACCACGCTGAGTCAAAATAAAAAAAATTTTGCGTCGCTCACACCCCCTTTTCAGTGGGCGGGGCTCCAAAGTTTGAAATGAAATTGCAAACAACTTCAAAACTACTTGTCCGATCTTAACAAAATTGGCGTCGTTGGAAAGGTCTCGAAAATATCTTTCCAATGAGGTATATAATGTCCCAAAACATTAACCCCTTGCTGCCCAAATAAAGCAAAGGGAGGAAAAAAACCCCTAAGCCCGGCCGAAGGCCGGTTACGCAGAAAAACTATTTTGCAAAGACCCATATATGGTCACGTCGATATATGGTTCAAAATTTGAAAAAGGGTGTGTAAAAAAAATCATTATGCTTTTTTTGGGCAGTAAAGGGTTAATATTTTAGGACATTATATACACCATTGGAAAGATATTTTTGAGATCTTTCCGCCTGAGAAATATGGTCACGTCGATATATGGCTCAAATTTTGAAAAAAGGACGTTTTAAAAAAAAAAATATAAAAAAACAAAAATTGTTTTATTTGGGCAGCAAAGGGTTAATATTTTAGGACATTTTATACTCCATTGGATCAGATAAGTAGTTTTGAAGTTATTTCGGATTTCATTTCAAACTTTGGAGCCCCGCCCACTGAAAAGGGGGAGTGAGCGACCCCGACTCTGTGGGCTCAAATGTTCAAGGTCAAAAAATTTCAAAAAATTCTGAGAGGTGCCGGTAAACTGAATTTGTTCCAAACTTTTTAATACAAATTTTATGCGTTCCGATTTCGTTTTGTTTTATAAATAGTGTATTTAATTTTGTTTTCAATTTAACCATATGGTTTCTTAATGACAAGTTGTATTACAAAAATGTATTGTATATATATTTATTTGAAAAAAACTTACCATTGGGACTAACAGCTGATTTATCCAATTTATTTACTGCTTCATAAACAGGATCTGAATATTGTGTACCTCCACCACTATATAAATAATCAAAGGGATCATACTCCGCATAAAATGAAGTACAATCCGATGCATTATCGTTGTCTGAAAATATTGAATGTAGCATTTAAAAAAATAACAAATTGTATAGAAAAGTTTGATTTATTAATTTTGTAATTTTTTTTTTTTTTTAAATATTTTTTGCGATGTCAGTTAAACACACACAAAATAGTCTGTCTATACGATTTATTTTACTAGTGAGTTTTAGTTTTTTTTTTTCAATAAAAAAGAACTTATGAATCAAAAACAAGATACATATGTATTCTTCAAGTTGTTTTAGATTTTATAATAAAAAAAAAAAAAACAATAGTATTTATATAAATGTATAAAAATAAAGCACGACACAATATAAAATATTTATAATAATAAAAAAACACAGCACACATAATATTTAAATGTATTATTAATGTTTGTTGCTACTAAAAACACAACAACATGCTTTCGTCACAAAAATTTAGTAAAAAAAAAAAAACATTTAAAAATTCTTTTTTCAATTCATTTTTAGTTGAAAAGATTACAGAACTAAAGTTGTTGGTGGATGGTTGGAACAGATAAATGATGAACATCCCACACTTGGCTAAGTTACCCAAAACTACAACGACACAACATAGCATGATTTCAATTTTAGTTTTATTAAATTTTATTTTTTCGTTCACCAATTATAATTTTTTATTTGAATTGTTTTTGTTTTATTTCGATATCAAACACAATAATTTTGAGAATATTTTATTGTTACTTATTAATTTATAATAAAGTTTTTATGGGAAATGAGCTGTCTGTTAGTCTCTTTTTAAATGCAGAGAAAAAAATATAGAAAATTTAAAATGTTTTTTTTTTTAGAAAACCCGCAACTAGTCATTACAATGTCTAATCGTATATTAAAAAGCTGGGTAACAATAATTACGGGTATTCACACATTTTATCGATGCTACGACGAAAATTGCTATGTGTATTGCAAAAATGTTCCAGAAACCAATTAACCACTTCGTGTTTGTATTTTTCTGGGAATTTTTAGACCAAACTTTTGTTTAAAATATCATAGGTAGAAATTAGAGTACAGCATAATTCAACATTTTCTGTTAAAAATGTCTATTTGCATTTTTCCATGCTCTGTTATGTCATGTCAACGCAAACGAGATGTTATGTGATGTTATGTCTACAGGAACATACTGTTGTAGCATGTCATTTACATTTAGCTAAGCTGGGGGGTTACCGCGTAACTCGATTCGAAAAGAAAAATGTACGAATACGAACAAATTGTACCGCGTAATACGATTTTCGTACTTTTTTTCTCGAAAGTACGGACATTTTTTTTCTCCCTTTTCGAACAAAAAAATCCCTTTCGAAAATGCAACTCTGTATTACGAAGATGAACTTTTTTTGCGATAAAAACGTTCGGAAATTGTTCGAAAGCTATTTTGCTAGTGACAAGTGAAAAAATATTTAAAATGTAAGTATTTACACATTTAAAAATAAAAAATGATTAACAAATAAAGAAAACTTAATAATATTGTTTATTTATACAAAAATATTTATTAAATTACCTAATAAACATGTTATATTAAATGTAATAATATTTGTGTTTTCAATTTATAAAGGCAAGCTCAAGCTCAAGATAAATTAAATATAAATTAAATATATAAATTAAATATATCTTGGGCAAGCTCCAAAAAGAAATTTATACACAAATAAAAAACAATATGAGTTAATGGTAGACTTCATGGTCAAGCATTCAGACTTGGCAATAGGGCATCTAAAAGTCCCAGATGCTAAGAATAAGTCAAACAATTTGTGGCAAAAGTTGTGTTCGGATTTGAATGCTTTCGGACCAACCGAACGTGATGTCAATGGCTGGAAAAAAAGTAAGTTTGTGTAATGAGCGTTTTTAATAATATATTTTAAAACATATTTTTCCAATAGGTTTGGGCCGATTACAAGACTCATGGAACCGGAGGTGGTCCAAGCAGATACTGTGAAGAGGCCGTTAGTGGTATAAGTTTAAGATAAGGTTCTTTAGAGTTTGGGGCCAGAACTTCTTTAAACACCATTTCATCAACAAGTGGAAATTCCACTCTTGAAACTGGCATTGAAAATGAAACTGATGTCAATATGAGTTCAAATTCTTCATCTGAAGAGGAAAGTAATGAAGTATCCACTTCACAGCAGCCAAAAAGAAACGTTTTTAACAAAGATACCCTTCTGGAAAAACAAGTACAAAACCAAGTAACGTATCATGAAAATTCCACTAAAGTTTTAACTGAAATCAATGAAAATCTTGCTGGGGTTCAAAAATATTTAAGAAGAAGCTATGATGTTCAAGACCGTAGATATAAGCTGGAGGTAAACAAATTTGAACTTGAAAAAGAAAAATTTTAATTTAAAAAACAAAAATTTGTATTTAAGAAACCAACGGAACTAGAGAAATCAAAACGCAAACTGCAACAATTGGGAATAAAATATCGAATTAGAAAAACATCGTATTTCTAAGTAAAGTTTAACGTTTAATTTTATTTTATTTTTACTTTATTTTGCCTTTAGAATTTTGTTATTTTTTGAACTGTGAATTTTTTTTTTGTTTTTATGTAAATAAATACTTATATTACACCTTTTTTATTAATAAAATAAATAAACGCAATCAATTTTTATGTTTCAAAACGAAAAAACAATTTCTTTTTTGATTTAAAATTTTGTTTGTTTTGGGATTTTTTGTAATTTTGACATTTGATAATAGTGTTGCCAAGTTTGTTCAATTTGTTCCCTGTTTATTATGAATACAACTCTGTAGTCGTTCCGAACGAATTACACAGTACGCATTTACTTTCGATTCGGAAGTTCTTTTCGAAAAATTTTGATTTTCGATTCGAGTTACGCGGTAATCCCCCTGTTGTGAGATGTTGTGTTTAATAACATCGATTTTTAAATGTTTAACTGCAGCATGTTTTTAATACTGTTTGAACCTGCCTTGTATGAAAATATTGAATCACTTATTATTTGTATTCCTTATTTCTTAAGTAAATATTTCAACAATTAAAAAAAACCAAAAAATGAAAACAATTAAAAAAAACGAAAAAAAAATAAAAGTCGTTAAGCTACAATTTTTAAACCATACATGAGACTAATTAATTGAATGGACTAATTAATTGATGATTTCATTACAATTTCATTGATATCAATTGTAATTAAATTATTTTCATTACCATTTGTTTAATTAATGATAATGAATTTCATTGATAATGATTTCAAATTTCATTACCATTAGTAATGAATTAAATAAAGGAAGAAAATTGCAATTGACTGAATGCAAATATCCTAGGTTTGGGAAATATTTCGAAAGATTAATTTTTATGAAAAAACAATTATTTTTTTACCCAAAAAAGTGCGTGAAAATAAAAATTTAATCACTCAGATAATGGATTGCAACCTTGGTCCAAAATGGAACGATATGGAATGAAACGGGGAACGATTGGAATCGGAGCACTGTACACAATTGTGTTGTCGTACGTGAAAATAAAAATTTATTCATTCCGATAACAGAATGGAACATTGGTTTAAAATGGAACGATATGGAATGAAACAAGGAATGATTGGAATCGGAACACTGTACACATTTGTAATGTCGGCATAGACTTATTTGTTAAGGTTTGCAAAACTTAAAAAACTAAGCAAGATACAGCAAAATGGACAAAATTTTTGCCCTATTGGTATTAATACGCCCTTAAATTAATATTCTAAATCAAATAAATGATCAGCAATTGTTTAAATAGAAAAAAATTATTAAAAACAAATTTTGTTTTTATAATCCATATAATACAAAAAAGAAATTAATTTAAATAAGGTCAAAAACAATTTAACAATTAAAAAAAATAACTTGTTTTAATTTATTCCAATAAAACGTAAATAAGTTTATATTTTAAGATTTTTACTTAAATAAAGATGTTATTCATTTTTTTTTTATAAAACGTTAAAATGTCATCCTGCTTCACTAATCATTTTAATTTGTAGTGCATACTGATTTTAAATCTAAATTGCTGTGCAGAAACATAATTTGATTAACGCTTACAGAGTTTTTTTCGAGTATCGATCTTTTTTCACTCAAAAAATGTCTAGCTTTGGAAAACAGCCTCTCCGATGCAGCGGAGCTGGCTGGTGTAGCTAATACCAAACAACTTTATTTGAAAAGAAAGGGATACTCTCTTTTGCGTGCATCCCACCACTGTTGTTTTCTTCAGTTAAAATAAAAAAATAAAAAAAAATATTTTAAGCAACTGTCCAAATAGTTGTGTTGTATTATTTCACACGAAAACAACCGTAATTACAGTTAAAAACAACTACTACTGATTACTACATAAACAACTGTCATGTAGTAACTGTAAACCAAGGATAAGCTTGATAAATACTATGGGGACTCTGCACCATCGATTTCAATGGTAAAAAAGTGGTTTACTGACTTTCGTTGTGGTCGCACAAGTACAAATGACGCTCAACATTCTGGACGGCCAATTGAGGTCAACACACCCGAAAATGTCGAAAAAATTCACGATATGGTGCCGGCCGATCGAAGAGTAAAAGTGTGTGAGATTGTTGATGCCATAGGCATTTCATATGGCAGTGTGGTTTCGATTTTAAATGATCAGTTGGGTTTAAGAAAGCTGTCTGCAAGATGGGTGCCGCTCAATTGACCATAAACGTAATCGTGGCCAATAAGGTGATGGCAACAGTTTTTTGGGATGCACGCGGGATAATCCACATCGATTACCTTCAAAAGGGAAAAACAATAAACGGCGAATATTATGCCAACTTATTGGACCGATTTAACGATGATTTAAAAAAAAAACGACCCCATATGGCCAAGAAATGCCTATTTTATGGACCTCGAAAAAAAGGAGATTATGTTGAAAAATAATTTTTTTTTTTTTTGCAAAAAAAAAACTGTGTTTCATTAAAAAAGTTACGGACTTATTGGCGGATCTATAATATATTTTTTGTAGTAAAATGCAGAAACTAAGTGTACAGATGTATTATGTGTTAAAATATTTTTTCTTATTATAAAAGGGCGTGACTTGCCCTTTTTTATATATTATTTTGTAATTAAAATTTTGAAATGCCTTAGAGCCAAATTACATTGTAAAGATAAATATTTCGACTCCGGCGCCACTCAGCGGATCTATTTTTGTGTAATTTTTTTCTTTCCACATAATTAATATACATTTTAAATATGGGAAAATCGTACCATAAATAAAACTTTAAACATTATTTTCGTAAATATATCGATTCCATCAGCGGGTTAGTTTTCTGTAATATTTTTTCTTGTTATATAACCAACATGCATTCAGAATATGTTCTAAATCAGACCATAAATACAACCATAAATAACATATTTTTAGATTTATCTACCCCAGCGCCACGTATCGGGCCCAATATATATACAAGGTGGCGCAAACATAACCTTCCGATGTTTTTTGGCTGTAATTTAAAAACAAAATGAAAAACTTTGATTCTTCTTGTGGATTATTTTTATTTGGTATTTTAATTTTTTTTACATCAAGTCGAAAATATGATGTCATGTAAATGGCCGCCGATACAGTTGATTGTCATTTGACCCCTTTTAATGGCATTTTCCATCACTTTGGCCAAAACTTCCGGCGATAGGTCCTCACATTCTTGACGGATCTTGTCTTTAAGAGCTGCAAGAGTCTGAGGTTTGTTTACATAAACCCGCGACTTCAAAAAACCCCACAAAAAGAAGTCTGGAGCGGTCAAATCAGGCGATCTTGCTGGCCACTGCAAATCGCCAAAACGGGAGATTAGGCGCCCGGGAAATGCATCCTTTAGCATATCGGTTGTGGCACGTGCAGTGTGTGCCGTTGCACCGTCCTGTTGGAACCACATGTTTTCCAATCCCAATTCATCAAGTTGCGGCAAAAAGAACTCGTTGATCATTGCTCTGTAGCGCTCACCATTCACAGTAACCGTTTGGCCCGCGACGTCTTCGAAGAAAAAAGGTCCGATGACTCCTCCAGCGAAAACAGCACACCATACAGTGACTTTGAGCGGGTTTAATGGCTCTTCGTGGGTTACCCGCGGATTTTTAGTACCCCAGAAGCGTAAATTTTGCTTATTTACGTACCCGCTAAGATGGAAATGGGCCTCATCACTCATGATTATTTTTGATGAAAAATCATCTTCCTCTTGGTGTCACCAATATTCCGCGTTCTGGAGCAGTGTAGCGTAACATTGTTTATTAACGTGTATTTCGCATGTGTTTACTACACAAATGTCAAAACAGAACTGACATTAGGGGCCAATCGCAAAATTTATAGCATTTTCTGATAGGAGGATTACTTATGCGCCACCTTGTATATATATACAGTGCCGGACAAAAGTATTCACACAGCAGCAAACTTTATTTTAAATCTTTTACATTTTTAAAATGAAATCTATTAGCCGTATAAGGTATTCAACAAAATTGTTTATTAACTTATTAACGCCCTGTTTCTAGAACACGTTTTGCTTCACGTTCGTCTAAAAACAATAACAAAATACATGCAATGCAAAAACAAAATACATGTAGTCACCCGTTCGTGTAGAGGCGAACGTGTTGTAGAATCCAGGGGTAAGAATTTAAATAGCAAAAGTAAGGCTCAACTGAAGGAAGTTCTGTTGCAAGAATGGCAAAATATTGGAGCTGATGTTAAGAAGAAATTGGTCCATTCTATGCCAAGAAGATTAAAAGAAGTCATAGCAAAGAAAGGCTACTCCACAAAGTATTAAATCATGTGAAATTTTATTTTTTGTACAAACATTTGAAGCTGTGTGAATACTTTTGTCCGCCTAAAATAATACTTTGAATTACATATTTAGTTTTTTCTTATAATATAACATACTAAGAATACGTTTTTTGTTGTATTTTAATAATTTATAAGTTAATAAACAATTTTATTGAATACCATATCCGGCTAGTGGGTTTCATTTTAAAAATATAAAAGATTAAAAATAAAGTTTGCTGCTGTGTGAATACTTTTGTCCGCCACTGTATATATCTTATATATAAAATTCTCGTGTCACAATGTTCGTTCCCGTACTCCTCCGAAACGGCTTGACCGATTCTCATTAACTTTTGTGAGCATATTGAGTAGGTCTGAGAATCGGCCAACATCAAAAATGGGCGTGATCGGACCAGTGGGCGTGTCAGCTCCCATACAAAGTAAATATTTAATATCATATATGTACAGTTCTATAATAGCCAGAGTCTTAGAAATTTGTGCACGTTGATTATTTGTTAATGTGAATAGTCATGGGAAAAATGGGCGTGATCGGACCAGTGGGCGTGTCAGCTCCCATACAAAGTAAATATTTAATATCATATATCTACAGTAATATAATAGCCATAGTCTTAGAAATTTGTGCACGTTGATTATTTGTTAATGTGAATAGTCATGGGAAAAATGGGCGTGATCGGAACAGTGGGCGTGTCAGCTCCCATACAAAGTAAATATTTAATATCATATATCTACAGTACTATAATAGCCATAGTCTTAGAAATTTGTGCACGTTGATTATTTGTTAACGTGAATAGTCATGGGAAAAATGGGCGTGATCGGACCATATTCGTTCAGCGGATGGGTAAAACTTATTACCTGTCAAATCAGACATGAGCTAAGTGTTACCATTCACGAAATAAGCACTAGTTGAAAAAAAAACGTTAGATGGCGGACCCTTTAGATGTAAACAATTTTTCAATCGTGGACATCCATCACGCTTCTAAAATTGGGTTTAATGGAAGTCACTTAATATCATAATATCGGTTTCGTGGTGACAGTCATTAGTTCTGTTCCCCAGAAAATGGTATTTTCAATTTTGTTTTTAATTAATCGGAACTTTTTTAATAAAAAAATAATAAAATTAAGAATTTTTATAAAAAAAAAAACACATTGAATGATACAAAGGTAGTTTCTAACATGTTAAGTAATCTATTCTCTCAAAAAAATCAATAAAAGCGGGACTGAATGCCTATTTTTCAAAATATTTTATAAATCCGATTTATTTAAAAGGGAATAAATAAATAGTCCTTTTATATATACTATAATTAGGTCCTTAATATAGGTCTCTTTTAAATACCAATATGTAAAACACTTTTTTTAAATATTAAAAATCCTATAAATCCTAAAAAAAAACAATTTTTCGAGGTTTTTTAGACTTATACATGGAATATTCCTATGTTTACCGCTTATTTGGTGAATTATTAATTATTACAGTCAACCAGCATTAAAATAAACATTTAACTAAAAAAAATAGTTTCAAAGTACACTCGTGGAACACTTATGTTAGTGTTTTGAAAAAAAAAACTAAACTGTTATTCTTATTCACAAAATAAGTGTATAAATTTTTAAATCCAGGCTTTAATCAAGTTAAATTTATTAATATTTTTTTTAGTTCTGAATAAAAATATTGCACTTATTCAATTTTGATTGACTTCAAAGTTTTTCTGAAAATTTACTTTTGGCGTTTCAAAGTACACCACCCCATTTTTCTTTGCATCTATTTAACTTATGGACCTAGATCTATGGTAAACATGGTCACAAGGCTAAATAAAACACTATCTAAACGATCACTTTTTCAAATTTTGCAAAGTATACTCAAAAAATTTAACGTTTCAAGGTACACTCGTTTCAATGTACACCACATTACACTACAAATGTTCATAAATTTTATATTAAATTTTTGTGAACTCCACTAATATACCGTGATTTTTTTAATTTATTAAACAAATTGTGTACTTCTTTTTTTTTGTCAATATTATTTAAACGCTTAATTATTGACGTGAATACCACTTGTTTCTAAAACCTATAAATCTCCCAGTCAGATTAAATTTTCTCAATTTTTTTTTTTTTTGTTATTTATTAAACAACATGTGTACATTAAATTTGTTAATATTTTTTTAACATTCACTTGCCAATTATTGTCAAACTCTCTTTGCAATACATTTCGTTTTTTAATACAGTCAAACTCGCTTAAGACAAACCCTCGGTTAATACGAACTAATTTAAAAGTCCCGACGTTTTGGCAACAATTTTCATATAAAATACATCTTTTAATACGAACTCGGTTAATACGAACCCTCGGTTATTACGAACTGTTTTAAGCAGTCCCAAAAACTCGTTTTCATACAATTTACCATGTTTAGTACACTCTTTATCCGTTTAATGGGATAGACCTAATATGAATTTCATATCCGTGGATGACTTTCTAGATATAGATGCTAATGTTTTGACGTCACATACTTTATCAGGTGAAGAAATATTGGAAATTGTTAATCCTGCCGATGTTGAAAATTTGTCAAGTGATATATTCGAACAAAATCGTGTGCCGAAGAAGCTGACAATCATATTTTGGTAATAGAAAAACTTTATAACGAATGAAATCGTTAATTCAGTCATTCTGAAAAAAATAACAGATTTTTTTTTTTTAAATGAAGAATTTTAATTGAATTTTTAATTGTGAATGCATGAAATGCTAATTTTATTTTTTTATTTATGTAAAAATCTTGTTTTTGTTTTAATAAATACATATTTTTTATCGTTAAAGAAAACCCCGCTTAATACGAACCTCACTTAAGACGAACTAATTTTTTTGGTCCCTCGGAGTTCGTTTTAACCGGGTTTTACTGTATATATGTTTTTATATTTACGAGGAAAATGAAAATGATACTATTCATGTAAAGAGATTTATAGCTTGTTTGTTGGCTATAATAAGCGTTGCCAATTTTTGGAGAATTGTCCAAAATCGACGCAATTTTTTTTTAACGGTAAAACGTAAAAATTATTTGCTTAAATTATGTAAAAACTTAGGCAAATGTAACACTTGTTACAAACTTAAGTTTTTATTTATTTAATGTAAAAATTTAGTAAATTTTAACAATTTTGTTCATTTATATTTAATTTAACTAGAGATCAGTGATGCCGCCTGTCTTCAGCCGGTTAATCGCCGACAGGGTTTTTTTCAAGCCTACACCGCTGCCGACACTATCGGCTTGAATCGGCCGTTCGACATATTCGACAATAACTACAATTTGGGGTTCCTTGAATATGAACATCGAATATGATGGAAAGCCATACACAAAGAACAATAAATTTTCTGTTTTTGCCCACAAATATGACACATTAGATTTTATGAAATAACAAACAATTACAATTGCAGATTTAAACATGCTACATAATATGATATGAAGATGCAACAATGTTTTGTTTTTTATAAAATACTCATTATATGAGTTACTTTTCTCCTATTTGTTGATCCAATTGTTTTTAAAATGAGATTTAAAGTGTTTTGCATTTCAATGTTTCTGAAACTATTACGAGATTTGTTGTTCAATGTTTTTATAAACATCTCATCAAGGAACATTAGCCGGATTCATGTAATGTGGTATATAGTGGAATCATCGTATATTTTTAACATTAATGTCATACATGTTTTGCCAACCGTGACAAGTTTATTATACAAATTGTTTAGTATTTTGTTTTTTTTTAATGTTTCTAACATCAAAAAAATCTATTGACAGTTTATAATAAAATATTCAATTTTATTAATATAGGAATATTTTCCGAATAAAATAAACGTGGAATTTGAGAAGGAACAATTGTTAATTTCCGTACCTGCAAATACGCTTTGTGTACTTATACACCAATATAAAGCTTATTAGGAATCAATCCTCAACCCCATTAAATTTATTTATACTTTAAAAATATTACGTTTTTGTTGCGAACATCTACGTTTTTTTAGTATTGAGTGGACTCATAATACTTTCAAAATTAAAAATTTTGAAAAAATGTTATACATAAACATAAAAAAATATTAATTGTAAAGGGTCCGCCATCTAACGTTTTTTTTTTTCAACTAGTGCTTATTTCGTGAATTGTTACCATTCACGAAATAAGCACTAGCTCATGTCTGATTTGACAGATAATTAGGTTTATCCTTCCGCTGAACGAATATGTGTATACGCTTGAACAACGCTGGGAAATATTGCGACATTACTTTGAAAATCATGGTAATGTTGCAGAATGTTTGGCCACCTCGGAGCTGCGATTTGACACCGTTGGACTATTATTTGTGGGGTGCCGTCAAAGATAAGTGTTACGCCAACAAGCCATAGACAATTGACGCTTTAAAGGACAATATTCGTGAAGCCATTGGTGAAATACAGCTGCACACAATCGATAATTCCATAATGTGCTTAAAAATTGGACCGATCGTGTAGGCTACTGCATGGCCAGCCGAGGCAGCCATTTGAATGAAATTATTTTCCATTATTAACCGGAAGGATTGTACTTTCAAATAAAAAAAGAAATTTGAGAAAATATTCAGTAGTTTTTTTTTATAGCATTTTCAAAAAAAAAAAAAAAAGTTATTTGGCGGACCCTTTATTATAAATTTCTAAGAAATTATAAAATTAGCGGTCTTTTCACATGATTACTTCACACACTTAGAACATATTCTATAAATTCTTAAACTTGATTGAAAAATGCATTTTAGAAAAATTTGTGAATTTCTCGAAAAATGTACGTGCTGGAAAAAATCAAAGAGCAGATTTGAAATCTGGAGATCAACGTTTATAATGCTCAGACAATTTTAGTCTTCAACAGAATCATGAACGCGAATCTTATATAGAGTTTTCCACGTCCAAGGATAAATTTAAGCTGTTTCTTAATATAGTTTTTAAGTAATTAAGCTATTTTATATTGAAGATTTTATATATATTTATTTAGATATTTATTTATATATTTATTAAATTTTTGATTTAATCATAGTCTGTAAGGAATTTTTGTTTCCATAGACTGAATAAAAATGAAATGAAATGAAATGAATGCTTTTATGTTGAAGATATCAGTGCTATTCAAAGTAACTTACAAGAATTCCGTTAAAATTTCAGCGATTTTTAAATTTTGACAAAAATAAAATTGGAAACCATTGAATACTATTTGACCCCCATCATTATCTCATTTTTTTTTGAAAATGGACTCATACCACTTTCAAAATAAGTGACAAAAAAAAATTGTAAACCATTGAATACTATTTGACCCCATCATTATCTCATTTTTTTTTTGAAAATGGACTCGTACCACTTTCAAAATAAGTGGGTCATATGTTCTTTTTTACATATTTTAATTAATAACTCTTAAAAAAAATATTCGATAAAAATCATTAATGCAACGTTCATACGACTTTCAAATTTCATACAAAAACTCATATTCTGGGGTTCAGAAAATCTGGTTTAGTTGGAATTAAAACAATGATATTGTTTCTAAAATTAAATAATTTAAATGAAATACATTTGAAGCAATAAAAAAGTACAATTTGTTGTTGTTTCCCGTATGTTTTTTCAGCCAAATCCATTGCAGAGACTTGTCAAAATTATGCCAATTATGGAGAAAACTTGCCCATTTTATTGCTAAGAAAGATCATAATTTTTTTCAAAAAGAATAAAATTTAACACAAAATTTATTGTTCTTTACAAATAAAACTTTTCACGGTTTTTATTTACTAAAATGTATGTAGTTTTTTATTGCTAAATTCAAATGAAAACTAAATGTGACATTTGATGTTATTGCAAGAGCCGATTGCATGACAACGAACATTAAACCTTTTCCTGGATCCACGCCTGATAAAATATACCTACACAGAGAGAAAAAATTTGCCATTTACCAACTAAAATTCGGTTACTTCGACAAAAATCGGTTTTTACAACTTAATATCGGTTTTCACAACAGAATTCAGTTAATACAATTGAATTTTTGTTGCAGAACCCAAAATATTTAGAAATCGCATTTCAATATGAATATACTAACTGAAGTTTTTAGTTGCAGCTTACAAAATTCACTTTTAGATTCGGTTGGCACTTTATTTTTCTGTGTATAGTTTTTTTACTTTTCTAGCTGAAAAAAAGGATTTTTAGATTTTTTGTAAAGATGATATATCACAAATAAATACCAAATTAACATATTTCAATCTTTAGTCGATTTAAATGCGTTTTAGTTTTTTTTTTTAAATAATCACTAGTTCGCGTTTTAGTGAATCTGCGGTTGTGAATCTAATCAGTTCAATTTCGTTATTAATATTTTTCTTTAGTCAAGTGTATTATCTATGTGTCGAAGCAATTTAAAATTTTGCAAATTGAATGCTTTTTCCACTGTTGGCTGAACTAAATTTTGAAAAAAATTTAAATTAATCCAATATGCAAGCCGACTGAGTTTTTAGTTGTTTTAAGAATGAAAATTCGGCTAAAGAAAAACATTCCACCACTCGGATTTTATGGCGGCATAATTTTTTTTCGCGAATTCAAAATGTTTCAATGTTGTTTTAAAAATGTAATAGTTTAAGCTCAATATATATAAAAATAAAAAACTGTGTAAATTTTTTTAATTCGCGAAAAAAGTTATGCAGCGAAAAAAAACGCGTATTGGATTTTTTCCAGCTACATTTTCATCATTCCGTCAACTAGAAACCGAATACATTTTCATATTGCATTAAATTAAAAATCTTTTTCCAGAGCACGGAGGAAAATGCACTAAACTTGCAAAAATCTAAAATATTTTCATACATAGATGCGTACTAGCCTAAAGAAAAATTTTGATACTGATATTGCATTTTTGCTAAAACGCGAACTAGTGCGAATTTCAAAAAAAAAAGCTGAAACACGTATTTACATAAATCGACTTAGGGTTAAAATATGTCAATCTGACATTAAAATGACAAAAATTTCCGTAAAAAACCTAAAAAATCAATTTTTTACAGAATATCCCTGAAAAAGGATACGCGTTGACATGTGTTATATACCGTTGGACACGCCTTAAAAGAAACCTTTCATGTCATAGTAATATTGTATACGTTGTCTTTAAATAAAGTACAAAATTCTTTGAATCTTAATCTTAATGCTAGATACAAAATATTTTGGGGATCATCGTAAAGTAAGTAAATTTGGAGGTATGGAAAAGATAAACATTTTTTTTTGTGAGTCGGTCTACTGTATATTTTATACAGGTATAGAACTTTAAGTTGGCAACACTTTTTTAACTGGCGGCCATTTTGTCAGCTGTCAAGTGATTTGTGTTTAGTTTGTTTTGGCATTTCAACATGAATAGACTGACGCCAGAACAACGCTGCCAAATTGTGCAAATTTATTTTAAAAATCATTGTTTTGTTTGAAATACGTATCGCGCACGAATTTTTGCGAATTTTGTTTAGCGATGAAGCTCACTTTTGGTTAAATGGATACGTCAATAA
Source organism: Delia radicum (assembly GCA_021234595.1). Lineage (NCBI taxonomy): Eukaryota > Metazoa > Arthropoda > Insecta > Diptera > Anthomyiidae > Delia > Delia radicum. Next base: position 210,325,176 of record CM037853.1, read on the forward strand.
ACAAAACTGCCGTATTTGGAGTGATGATAATCCACAAGTGTATGTTGAGACACCGTTACATCCAGAAAAACTGACTGTTTGGTGTGCTTTATGGGCTGGTGGAATCATTGGTCCATACTTCTTTAAAAACTATACTGGTCAGAACGTTACAGTCAATGGTGACCGCTATGAGCCATGATTACTGACTTTTTCGTTCATGAATTGAACAACCATGATGTGCAGGTGCTGTGGTTTCAACAAGACGGCGCAACATGTCACACAGCTCGTGCCACAATTGATTTATTGAAGGAAACGTTTGGGAACCGCATAGTTTCACGTTTTGGACCCGTGAATTGGCCTCCAAGATCGTGCGATTTAACGCCGCTGGACTATTTTCACTTGGAGGACATAATTCGCAGCGTTATTGCCAATATACGGCCACAAATGTTGGAAAAAGTCATCGAAAATTGGACATCCAGATTAGACTCATATGCCAGAATTCATATTTAAACTATAATACCAGAAGATTATCTTTCGAATAAAGTAAATTCCATGTCAATTAAAAAAATTCATCTTTGTTTTATTCCATTTCAAAGTTATATACCTCTATAAAAAACACCCTTTACAAATGCATAGTACCAGCTGGTCTATAAAATATATTGTCATATTTTTCCACCAGACGCTATAACAATAATATTTAAAATTCACCTCAAATTTTTATTTCACATACATTTTTTTTCACCACAAAAATAGTGGTTCACCTCAAAAGTGTTTTTACCACACATTCTTTTTTACATCCAAAAAAGTTTTTCACCTCGAAATTTTGTCTTTATATCGCCTCTAACATATATTTTTTTGTTGCTTCATTTGTAAAGTTCATTGTGGAGGATATAAAGAAAAAATTTGTAAAACCAAATTTAATACATGTACTTGTTTTAGCTTATTTTTGGATATTGGCTTATTTTAGCTTATTTTACAAATATTAGTAACTTTTTGCTTTAAAAATTAAGCTTATTTCAGCTTTTTTCTGTAAGCAATCGGTATTTTAAAGAAAAAAAATAAAATATAACAATTTCTCTGTTGTACTTTTTACTTGACTGACGAAGTTTCAAAGAAAAAATATTACACAAATTTTATTTGTAGTAACGATTTTAATAAAAAGATTTAAATGTATATAAATCTTAAATTAAATTTATTTATTTTAAAATTTACTATTAGAGTTTGCCACGAAAATTCAATTTTGGGATATCATTACTTTTACTGGGTTACAATAAAGCGAACATTTTTGCGCCATTTCTCTCAGCTAAAAATGCTTTTTGATAATGTCATAATACTTTATAAGTTTTTTGATGAAACTAGATTTTTTGGACCGCTCTATTTCCTAAATGGTTCACTTTAAAAACGGTAAAAAAAAAATTTTAAATAATTTTTGGTGTAGAATCGAAAGGTGAATTTAAATTTGGTATAAATAGAGTTATTTTTGTTCTGTAGGTAAAGGGACCCTAAATCAGCGTTTTGAGACGCCAAAGGAGTTAGAATTAAAAAAAAAATAATAACGTCATTTTTTTATTCATGATCCTTATTCAATTATAAGACTATCACGGCTCGAAATCGCAATACGGATGGCTTAGATCGCAATAACGCCATTTTATTATTCATGCAAAAACATTTTAAAACGTGATGATATTCCGGGTAAACATAGTTATATCTAGTCATATATAATATGTTTAAGTCATATCTGACTTTGAATGAAGTCACATTACGGCTAATATCATTATATACAAATACATCTGATCATTTTTATTGAGAGATTTTTTTTATAAGGTACTTGATATTATTATATGTCTCCAAATCTTACTCCATATGTAACGAAATAAGCCATATAATAATAATCCAAATATATATAGTGATCGATATGATTATATATCGCACACCTAGTACAAAAGTGACTCAACTCAAAATTTTTAATTTTTCATAAATTGAAAAAAAATATTTGCAACTTTATACCAATTGAAACATAAAGAAAGACATAACTGTTTTTTAGCAACAGTAAACAACAACAAAATACACTGATATTTTTTTTTTATAGATAAACAAGTATAGTGTGCATAGTTTAAGCATATAAAACCGAAAAATTAAAATTTTGAGTTGAGTCACTTTTGAACTGGGTGTGCGATATGGTCCCATGCTAAGTCTTATGTGACGCCATACTGAAAATATTTTCCTTATAATTAAATATATCATTATATATAATCCCATACGTATTTTGGTAAAGTTCAATATCAAATTAAGTTATACGCAAGTTAAGTTTCTCTTACATATGGCTTCACATATAACCCATACTAATTTTATAACGAAATTATTTGCAAGTGATTTATTTTATATAATTTCAAATAAAAAAATATGTAAATTTTTTAAGACAATAACTTTTAATTATATATTTTTGAAACAACAAATTTGTTCTTGATAATTTTAAATAATTTCGTTGTTTCATTTCAAAAAATTCTCAGATTTACTTTATATTTTAAATAATGATAAAAAATAAGTATTTATCTGTAACTCATTATTTTTTGTATTAAAAAAATGTTAAAATTAACTAGTTATTAGTAAGTCACTATTATTTGTCATTACTGGTAGTATTAATAATGATATGTCATTATCGTTTCTACACTGGGTATTTTAAATCTATTAAAAAGGTTAACAATAAATTTCTTTTTACAAAATTTAAATTTTTTGTCAACTGGTTTATAATAATTTTAAAGCACAGTAAAAAAAAGCTAAAAAACACTTAAAAACTCAAAAGTTAACCTTTTGAGACCCATAAGCAGCATGCAAAAAGTTCTTGATTTTTAAAGTTTAACGTAAAATAATTTAAAAAGTATCACACTTTCTATATATAGTTATACATATTTTATGAAATATAATTTAGTTATAAATACAATGTGAGATTGAAAAAATCGCAATAAATCTATTACTATTGGCAATATTCGTATTTTTATGAGAAAACATCAAAGCTAACAAGAAATTCTCTCTGTGTACTAATTACTAATTAGTACACAGACGTTATCATGTTTGAACAAGTTTATGACTAGGGCAAGGAATTTCTTGCAACTAAACAATACAAAATATGCGATTAAAATATTCATTTAAATGGCACTCAAAGGGTTAAAAGCAAATAAAATACTATTGAATAAGTTTCAGTGATTTTTCCAAACAGAGGCCCGAAATTTATCACAGATGCGGTTTCGATCCCCTGCATTTCAATGAAAATCACTAGAAAATGCTGTATTATAATACAAAAAGAAGTGTTAAAAGAATATAAAAGTTTACAATTTAGATAAAAAAAAAATTGTTTAATAAAATATTTAGCCAATAATTTAAAATAATGCAAAACTCTAGAGAAATAGCATGTCAGGTTAAGAAAAAATATTAACAAAATGAGCAAAAATGCAGCAGAAGGCTAAGGAAATGTAGTGAGAATTTTTTTTTTTTTGCAATAAAAAAACAAAAGGCTAATGACTGATAAAAATAAATTAATATTACCTGTCTGAAAAATATAAAACAAAAATGTCTACTAGGAATAAAACAACAGATTTGTTTTGTATTTACTTTTGTTTTATTCAAAAACATTTTTATCAAATATCAAACATAAAGCTTGAACAGATAAAAATGTCCGAATATAAAATATTTATTGAAATACTTTCTTTGTTTAACATGATCACATTTAATAAAAAATGTTTTACAATTTTATACGTATGGATGTATTTTTGAATAGAATAATTTTAGAATAATATGTATTAAATACGAATTTTTATCTGTTTTTCTCATTATAAATATTTTAACAAACAAAAACTTTTTTTTAGAATTACAATAAAATTTTTAAAAAATGTTACAATATGCAAATTTAATTTATTCCTTTTGGCTAAAAAAATAATAAAATTATAAAAAATTTAAATTTGTTTTGTTAACTTTTTGTAAAAAAAAAAAAGAAATTAACAAAAAAATACTAGTTTTTAAATTATTTTTATCAGACCTTAGCACAACAGCTGCATCAAAACTCAAACTGTAGTTTTTTTTTTATCAAAATTTCAAAAATATTTTTTTTATAAAGAGAGCGCTCAAACTCTGATTAGGCAAACAGAGGTAATATGATACTGTTTTGTTCGTTTTTTTTTTTTTATCGATAGTTTTAATAAATTTGGTTCGAATTTTATTATTTGTTAAGTCTTTTGGTAACTGAAATATAAAAGAAAGTAAAATAAGAGAGTATAAGGAAATTAAAATATATTGATACGAATTTGTTAGATATTTACAAACAAAAAACAAAACAATTAGCAACAGTAATGATTTATTAAATAGCAAAAACATTAAAAGTATGAATTATGCTACTAAATGGACAACAATTAAAAGATTTTAATAAAAATTATTTTGTTATAAATATTTGCCAAATTACTAATGAAGATAATGATTGAATAATTTAGTTTAAACCCTGGCTAGGTATTTTGTAGGTCGATCGACGATTATCGTCCATTTTTCGAAGTTAAATTATTTCCATATTAAATAAAAATTTAAAATAATTTTAACAACCAATAGTGTTTATGTTTTTTCGACCTTTTGTTTTAAAATCCAATTAAATAAATAGTCAAGCTCGAGGTCTTAGATTTTAATAAAATTATTTTATTTTTATTTTTATTTTCAATATATTTCTCCATCCATCGGATGGCATCTTCAGGAAAACTGAGTTACAATATTCAAAATAATGAAACAACCACACGGTTAAGTATTTTCTATTTTGTACAACAAACATTTAGTTCCATCAAATTCCCATATTTGAAAAAAAATATTTTAATACAAAAGTCTTAATAAGCACATAATTTCAGTTTTGTTATTTAGGTCAAGCGGTAACGCAGTGCTGTTCACATATTGGTGGTTGCGGCAAGGAGTATCTATATTTAGGAGATGCAATCAACATCGGACAAATCATGCGACACGACATCGGAGAAAACACTCATGCGTCTGCATCCAAATCCAAAAATGTTGCACAGATGAACAAAACAGGATTTAAGAAAACAGAAAATCGAATTGCTTAGTCGTGTTCAGGGAGATGTAAAAATAACCGGAAAAATTAAATAAATATAAACAAAAATTATCAAATTATAAAATCAAAATGAATGTGAAACAGGATATTATTATAATTTTTCAGTTATAATTCGTTTAATGAAAAATATTTCATTAATTCAATGAAACTTCCTTTGGGGACTTTTTAATGAAAAAATTAATTGTATTAATAATGGATTTCATTAATACAACGCAGAAAGTTGTGTTTGTGTACAAAATATTAGCCAAATCGGATTATTAGTTTGTTTACAAATGGACTCTGAATAAAAAGTGAACCAAAAATCAAAACAGCTTTTTACAAAAAAACCTTGAATTTCTTACAAAAAAAAATTGCTTAATTGTCCAGAACTTAGAACAATCAAATGATATTAAGATTCTTTTTAAATAATTGATGAAGGCTCAAAACGAGTTCCCAATACTGTACCAGCAAAAAAAGCTCTTCAGAAAAAATCGCATAAAAGTCAAACAATTATGAATGTCGGAAAATGCTCAGACACCCCCTCGATTAAATTTAATAGGCATTTATATACATATTTTTTTTAGCTTAATCCAACTATAATTCTTTAATAAAACTAGAGTTTTAATATCAAGGGGGTCTTCTGGTTTGAAAATTTTTTTTTTTCCATTTTTTTATTTTTGGATGTTTTTTTTTTTTTAAATTAGATATTCAAAAATATTATGCTAACATTTTTCAAAATTCTAAATAGTTCGGGAGATATTTTTCTGAAGCAATGTTTTTGCCTAAATGAGGCATTCATTGAGTGCCAGAAAATTGAACTCAAAACTTAAACGCGTTTTTCTCGAAAACACGTTTTTTAAAATGGAACTCAGGGTTTCTCAAGTTCTGCTGATCCGATATTGATGATATAGGGCTTAATCGACGCAGAATTAATGTGGCTATCGTACCATGCTGTTGCTGTTTACTATTTGTTTTTTACACTAGACTACAAAAAATTGTTAAATATCGATTTTTTATTTTCCAACGGCAGCCATTTTGACAAATAATTTTTTTATGTTTGATAATGGGACGATAAAGGCATTCATACTAACCAATTTCCCGTTTTGCTTTCAGATAACCGCGAGTCCCAGAAAGCTGTGTACCAAAAACACCAATTTGCTTATAGCTTAATAACTTACGATATATACGAACTATTATTCAAAAAACCTCAAATTGGGTCAGTTTTGACCCCCACTTTTTTACCCCTAAACTTGCGCAAAAATAAGTGTCTAATACACTTCGTTACAAAAATATAATTATAACTGATTTACATTTTCTAATATTTATTACAAACATTTTTATAAAACATATAACTGTTTTTAAGGTTATTATAACTGATTTCTTATTGTGTAAAATTTAAGAGATAACTTAATTGATTTAAGAGAAAAATTGTGTAATGATGTTTTATTAATGTTTCATAAGTATAATTACACCCAGAGAAATAAAATGCCAACCGAATTGAAAAGTGTATTTTAAGGGTAACAACTTATAACTTCTGTTAGTACAACGATATTTGCATTAGATTTTAGAATATTTTTGATGTTGCAACTAAAATTCAGTTGAATTAACCGAACTTTGTTGTGAAAACTGATGTTTAATTGAATTAAGCGACTAAAATTCGTAATAACCGAATTTGAGTCGTGGTCACCGAATTTCAGTTGGCAAATAGCAATATAACGGCAATTTTAATCAATTTTTAAAAAGGGCAAATTTCAGCCTATTTAAAAAGTGGCTTAAGTTTTCGGGAAATTGCTAAACAAAAAGAAATAATAGAAAATACTTAACCGTGTGGTTGTTTCATTATTTTGAATATTGTAACTCAGTTTTCCTGAAGATGCCATCCGATGGATGGAGAAATATATTGAAAATAAAAATAAAATAATTTTATTAAAATCTAAGACCTCGAGCTTGACTATTTATTTAATTGAATTTTAACAACTTTGGTCACAAACAACAATTTTCAACGTTTTCGTAAGTATCATCGGCTAAACGATAGCAATATAGGTATAGTTTTGAACAAAACGATATCATTTTTCTTAGAGAATCTGCCACCTGGTTTTTACAAGACGTTCGCCGCTACACGAATGAGTGACTACATGTATTTTGTTTTTGTATTGCATGTATTTTGTTATTGTTTTTTCGTTCGTGCGAAGAAAAATGTTATCTAAAAACAGGGTATACGTCTAATTGTTGTGATATTTACATCGTCAGCTCTGATAAAATGACTTCTGAATTTTGGACATCCATGTCAATGATAGCATAGCATGCAGACGATATTTCTTTCTCGCTTATACAAAAGGCAAGTAGACAACCCTTCATTAACCCTCAAACCGTTCCAAGTTTTAGTGTAATTCTTTTTTCGTTGCCTACTTTAGGCGATGTGGGCCAAAATAGGTTTAGAGCGAATCTCAAAAAGCAATCCATAAAAATTAATAAGTTTAGGCATTAATTACACAACTCGACGGCAAAAAACCTGGCTTTGAAACAGATCATCTTTAATAAACCTATGTACGCTGATTCCAAGTCTGACAAATATTTTGTATTTCTCATTTTCAATTTTGAAATATCGCGGCTTTAATATCTATATCATTTTTTCGAATATTTTGCTTAATTTTGCGAAATTTTATCGCAAAATTATGGGATTTTTTTTAAGAATAAAAATCTACGCAAAATTCTCTTTAATTTGAGTATAATCATGTCGCACTGGTATTGCTAGGAAATTGAAACTTTAACTTTTTTTGTTTTATCGTAATAAATTTGTGCATATTAAAAATTTTTCAAATTATAGCATTGAACATAAACTAGACATTCCAATAAACAAATGCCTGTATTAAACTTGCGAATCCATTGAAAATGTCCTAAAATATTCAGAAAAGGACTTAAAATTTTAATTATTTTTCCACATATTCAAATGCTAAAGAAAAAAAATCTCCATATAAAAATATATTATTAACATTACTACGGAAGAATTTGCAACTTTTTGCAGAATCTGCCTCTGTAATATACTAAAGGGTCCGCCAAATAACTTTTTTTTTTGAAAATGCTATAAAAAAAAACTACTGAAAATTTTCTCAAATTTCTTTTTATTTGAAAGTACAATCCTTCCGGTTAATAATGAAAAATAATTTCATTCAAATGGCTGCCTCGGCTGGCCATGCAGTAGCCTGCACGATCGGTCCAATTTTTAAGCACATTATCGATTGTGTGCAGCTGTATTTCACCAATGGCTTCATGAATATTGTCCTTTAAAGCGTCAATTGTCTCTGGCTTGTTGGCGTAACACTTATCTTTGACGGCACCCCACAAATAATAGTCCAACGGTGTCAAATCGCAGCTCCGAAGTGGCCAAACAACATCAGCTCTGCGATCTTCAAAAACAGGGCGCAAAACATCGAGTGTAGCTTCGGCTGTGTGGCACGTAGCGCCGTCCTGTGGAAACCAAATGTTGCCAATAACCACCTCTTCAATTTTTGTGAACAAAAATTCGTTCAACATGGCCCGATAACGATCGCCATTGACTGCTCATTTTTGAAGATAAATGGCCCAATTATGCCTCTGGACCAAAATCCGCACCAAACAGTGACTCGTTTTGGGTGTATCGGCTTTTCAATTTCTGTGCCCCAAATGCGACAATTTTGCTTGTTTACATACCCGCCAAGATCAAAATGAGCTTCATCTGAAAAGATGATTTTTTTGGCAAAATCGGCATCTTCTGTAAGTCGATCGCAGGCCCCCTTAGCGAAGCGAAAGCGTATACACAACCATATTCGTTCAGCGGAAAGATAAAACTAATTATCTGTCAAATCAGACATGAGCTAAGTGTTACCATTCACGAAATAAGCACTAGTTGAAAAAAAAAAATGTATTTTCTAATAGACATGGGCACGCTGAGTCTAAATCTGACAAACATTTTTTTTACTCACTTGTAGTTTTTGAAATATAGCAGTTTTTATATTTACGTTATTGTTTTTATATAAATATTTTTCCTTTGCTAAATATTTAAGGATATCTTCAATGGATTTGCAATTTTAATACAAAAATGAGTTCAGTGGAATGTTAAGTTTAAGCTTAGTGATAATATATAAATTTTTTAGCAAAACATAAAATTTATAAGGATAAAACTAAAAATTTAAAGGATAAAACTAAAAATTTAATTTAAAATTTTCCATTCCTTGCAATACCGGTAAGACATCCTGAAACAAACACCGACATGATTATACTCAAATGAAAGATAAATTTGTGTAGATTCATATAAGATTCATATTTATATTATTAAACTTCGGTTAAATTTCGAAAAATTAAGCAAAATATATGAAAAATGAGTTGAATGGTGTACGAGAGCGGTCCCAAAATTATCCGACCTGACGTATAGATGGCGCAAGTACTTTGTAAAAAATTAATTTGGCTAAAAGTGGCAACCTAATAAAACATATGTTTTAAGTTTCAAGGCAGAAAAATCTACTAAACATTAGTTCAAAATGACGTTGTAGAAAGAATTGCTAAAATTAGCAGCCTTTTTTGCTAAATATTAATAACATAAAAGTAGTAAAAATAAAAGTGTTAACTTTACAAAATTTTAGTTAAACTCGAGTTGGCGCCTTGAAACTTAAAACATATGTTTTATTAGGTTGCCACTTTTCACCAAGAGTTAAACATTCCCATAGTATTTTACTTAAGCTTACATAGTTTTTTGTTATTTTCTTAGCACTATCATCAAAAAAAAATATATATTTTCCCGCCATTAAAACACGCATTGTATTATACTATTAAAAAAATATATTTAAATTAAAATAAGTCTTAAAAGCTTTTAGACAGGGTAAGGTCGTTGTTCCAAATCAATTAGTAAAAAAAATATATTATTAATATAATATGCATTACCTAATTTTTTTCGCAAAAAATACAGTTCAACTATTTCGATTCCGGAGGGACCAGGATTTTGTTCGAAATATATTGCGTGTAAGCACTGGTTTCTATATCCAAAATGCTTTTCTTTCATATCTCATAAATAACTGCTTTTAACAAGTACATTTTTTGCAACTTTCGTGGTTCTTAAATCGATTAAGTGTCTGAATAACCCGTTATTGTTTAAAATTCCAGAATAGGAAAAGAAATGAAAACAAAATTGTGAAATGTGTTTTACGCAATTAAGGTATCTAGGCTAGCTAAACAAAAAATCAAACACTTAATTTTAAAGCGAAAAAAACGAATTTTAAACGAATTATGACAGAAAACAAATAGTAGTTACCGGCTATGTTCTGCATTTTGAAGTGATTACATTTCAAAGAGAAATTGATATGTATGTTTTCTAAAATGTTTTTCTATTTGATAACAATATTTTTCTATTAAATGCCCAATGTACAATTATAATTTACTTAAATTTCAAAAGAAACAAATGAAATTGAGAAAAAAAATTATGAAATTTGAAATACAGAACATGGCCGTATATTTTAAAACAAAATGAAGTTTTGAATGTTTTTTATATGAAACAGTTAAAGTAGTGAATGTTATTATAAATTAGTTACTGTTTCAGAAAAAGATAAGAAAAGTTTTCTAGCTCATACTAACAAAATTTAATATATTAGAAAAACAAGACAGAAAATACAAATTAAACTTACCATCATCAGCTTCATTTAGTAAAGGATCAAAAGCTTCCAAAACGCTAACACGTGAACTGAAAAAAATTTAGGAAAAATAGTGTTTGAGAAATCGAATCAAAATTAACGGATGATTATTATTAAATGAGATTTTTTTTTGAATGCTCCGATTTAAGTATTTCTTTGCATCTTAAAATAATATTTTGAGTCTTCAATTTCAATTTTTATTTTTACATATATTGTCTAAAGGAATAAACACTTTTGACAAAATATGTAAAAATAACGTGCAAAAATTAGTTGCACCAAAGTATATCCGAAATTTTTCTTTGTAAATTTCTATAGAAAAAATTAAAGCAATAGATATAAATTTATTGTGGACCATTTTATGATGGAATTAGTTCCGATTTTTGTATACAAAGGAAAAACTAAGTCATACTAAATATTACCAAAATTCGCGAAAAAAAATCAAAAATGTTTTTTTTAATAAAAAATTTAATATAACAAATTATAAAAAGTGCTTCACAAATGCCGTTTTAAGATTTTTGTTAAATTATAGCTGGGTTTTATTCTCAGTTAACTACAAAACTGGTGTCTGTTTAAAATAGTTTGAAAAAATTAAAATGTGATTAAGAAAAATGGTTCCAAAGTACGTTCAAGAGTAGTTTCAATGTATATTTAAAAACCTTTAGATTTCCGCGTACCTCGACTGTAAATAATCATACATTGGCGTTTGAATGAAATGTAAGATATATATGAGCTACTTCAACAATTATCGACACCTGTTAAGACTGACTTTGGATGGCTCTTATATTTCAACGTTTTATGGATTGAGAGAAACGATGGACTGGGTGAGTTAACTAGACTATACATACTTAAAGTTAAATGGCCATTTAAAAGTCGAAAAATTAAAAAAATTACTTGAAATTCTAAAAAAAAAGTAATTTCCATATAACTATTTGATGAAAAATTGTATGGTGGTGTACAAGTGAAACCAAAATTTTCAATTTTTTGAAGTTTAGCAGTTTTTCACATAGGGGTTTTGCGCCGTTTAATGAAATTGAGTTTTGAGAACAGTATTTACAAAATTGTTGTAATTTTATACAGTTTAAGGTATACACAGTTGATTCCAGCGCACCAATAACGGGATCCAAACATCACAATTTTATAAGAAATTGGCGTAAATTTTTTAAAAATGTATATTTATTGCGTACCACATTTACAATTATTTTTTAAATTGGTAAGTGTATTGCGTGAAATGAGTATCTTAGTAATAAGCACCTACGAGTCCAAAAAGCATTTAAACGCAAACATTTTATGAACTTATATTTTGCGAAATTTAATTATTTTTTTCGCAGTTTTTATAAAAAAAAAAAACATGGCTTGAGAACATATACACAGTTTGTACACTAAGGCAGACAAAAAGATTCTCATAGAGTTTATTTTGTCTCTTATATGTAATGCCTTCTTTTTCTATTGCAGACAACTGAAGAATTGGGTGATGCCAATGAAACAATTGTATAATCTATCATGAAAATGATCAAACTTTTAGAAAAGTAACAAATAAAATCTAATATGACAATATCATATTAGATTTTTGGACACGAGGAGAACAATATTCTAACTAAATATATTGGAATTAAAAATATTTAGCTAAAAATGTCGAAAATTTTTAAACTCCTCATAAACTACTTATGTTGCAAAATTAAGTTGCTAAATATTAAGCTCTTGGAATACGTTATCACACGTTATATATTATTTTTGACAAAAAAAAACAAAAACTTACTCGTCTTCATGCGATAAATCAATTAAATCAGAACCTGGAACACGTGGTTTACGTGCTGGTGGTGTTTGACGTCTAAAATTTGTTTGGCCATTACTTTGGCCCATAGATGATGGAACAATATTTTGATGTGTTTGATTAAAACTGCTATTTGAAGATGATAAATCGGAGGAATTGACAGAATGATTATGTTGATGAAAATTTGCAGCTGCAACGGCAGCAGCAGTAGAAGATGCCATAGATGATGTGGAAGCAGATAATGAAGTTGAAGCCATATTAGTAGGATAGTAAACCTGATTTGGTGTTACTACATTATACTGAAAACCATAAGGATTTGGATAATTAGCTGGTGCTGTATAGGGTCCGGCCGTTCCAGCCATTATTGGTGGTGTTTGTGGATAATAAGTAGCTGCTGTCATATGAGGTGGCATAAAGCCCATATGATGACGTGGTCCGTAAACAGGAGCCGTATGCGGTGTTGGTTGTGACATACTATAGAGTTTTTGTAATTCTTCATTGGTTAGAGGTACTTTTTGTTGTTGTGGTGTGGGTGTAAATGGTACCAATTGCATGCCAGCAGCACCGGCAGCAGTTGTTACACCATATTGAGTTGGTGGTTGTACAGCTGCAGCACTACCAGCATACATAGCCGCTGGTGCAGGAGCGGCAGCAGCCGTATGATAACTTGGATACATGGGTGCTGCTGCCGTAGGACCTAATGGTACTAAGGCAGTTTGTGGATTTGTGGCTTGTAACTTTTGTAGATCTTCTATTAATTTTTCAAATGAAGAATTTTCCGGTTTCTTAGATGTTGGACTTGCAAAATTTATTAAATCCGCCGGTGGTGTTTTCGAACGTTCTATATCTGATAATAGCGTAGTTGGTGGTAGATTATTTATTTCAGAATAACGTCGTTGTGGTTGTTGTAGATTTTGTGGCGGTGGCATTGATAATGCATATCGGGTGGAAGTAGAAGCAGAAGCTAATGTTTCTGTGGAATCCCTTCGTGCATAATGTTGTCGCCTCATTTGAGCATAATATTTATTCTTGGCTTCTTGCTGGGCCGATTTTGCATAGGCTACACCATACTTTTTTGTACGATTATATTCATCTAAAGCTTCTTGTTCTAAACTTAAGGCGGTAGCTTTAGCTAAATCTTCCTCAAATTGTTTTTCTAAATCTATCTCTGCTTGATTGGCCATGATTTTTCTTTTTTACTCGCTGTTGGCTCAATGGTGATGGCTTTTATTAAAATATTCCTGTAAAAAATAATAAAAATTGTATAAATAACGATCTTAACTCGAGACTATGTAGTATGTTTAACTTTATTGTTGTTCTTTTGGTAAATGGGCATTATTATTGTTAAGCTTTCATTTCTACATATTAACTTTATCTAGCCCGGTTTATATAGTGGCCCCACAATCAGTTTATTTGCTTGTAATTGTGTTTTCATTTCATACGAATTTGATAATAGAATAAATGTACTTTTTATCTTTGTTGCTTTGTTAAATTGATAATGAATTTAATTTTTGTTATAATGCATTCAATAAAAAAATTTAAGTTAACATAGACAATTGTATTTGAAAGAAGTTTGTGTTATTAAGTTAAACAAAGAGAGTTTGAAAGCAATATCAGATTTAAGAAATTTTCAAAAAGAAAATCTTAACCAACACGCCAATGGTAAAGAGCACTAACACGTTTCCACATCTTTCGGTTCCTTGCACCGGAACGACTTGGAGCGCATTGGACACCGACCACAGTCAGTTGTGTATTTATTGTTTTCGTGTCGTAATCAAAATGAATTCGTGACCATGTTTATTGTTTTACATAGGGGCGTATTGCACCCTCTGGAAACGGTCATGACCTTAGAAGCCGCATAAAATAGTGTGAAAACAGTGTTGAAATATGCTGTACTAGGTTGAAAGCCTGTGGGTTACAGCGTAACTTGATTCGAAAAAAAAATTTTAGAATTCAAAAATCTTGAATATATTGTAAATAAAAATCTTAATAAAAATTTTACATTTTTTTCTTTTTTATTGTTCTTACTCTTGTACAATATCGATACAAATTATAAAAATAAGATCTTTCCTACAGATTGTTTATTTACAAAAGGTATCAGATTTCTGAAATCGAATCAAGTTACTGGTAGTTTTAGAAACCGAAATATATTTCGACCTTAAGTTAGTTAACCAATCAATATAAATATATATAAATCAATATAAAATATAAAGAAATCAATATAAAGTTGAATATGTTGTAGAGGACAAAAAATATTAGACACGTTTTAATTTTAGGTGCACAATCTCAAGTTTAGGGGTTAAAAAGTGGGCCAGAAATGACCCAATTTGACGTTTTTTTAATATACTTCTTATATATATAGTGTGCATCAAATGAAAGGTATTTCCAAGACGCGTCCACTGGTATATATACAGTGGTGGTCTCCAAATTAGCCCACCTAGCATGAAATTTTCTTTGTCATATTATTATTATTTTTTTTAAGAGTTTTTAATTTTTTATTATTTTAATATATTGAATACAATATACTATTTATACTAATGACTTTCCCGCATTTCGCTTGACAAAAATTGTTATTTTTTTCACCTTAAATCAAGAATTATTTTTTTTTACCAACTTTGAGGACTCCTAACGGGGAAAATTTAGATTTACCGCCCTCCACAGTTTTGTTGCCCCAAGCCTCCACTACAAATTACCTTCGGACATACAGCTGTGCTCAAAATAATAGGAGTGTTGATACCCAATATTTTCACGAGCACAATTTGTTAGTGTAACAACTTGCAAATGATTCGATCTCCTAACGGTACTTCTAACGGGCTTCAAGAAGTAAAACACAAAAGAGGAACTCATGATAACTATTATGTGTTTGATGTTATTCATTCATTTTAATATTTTTCCTTGAGTTTAATTGATCAAAAAAATAGAAGTGTGATTGATTTATGAATAAAAAAAGTGGATTAGATTAAAATTCTAAATATAAAGTAAAAAGTAAGTATGGAAAAGTGATATGAGTCTGGTTTCTTTAATTTTAAAATATAATTTTTGTATTGTACTGCTCATAGTAGGAAAGCACTGTTCTGAAGAAAAGCGTAAATTAATTCAAAACCTTCGAAAACAAGGAAAAACATACAGAGAAATTAAAGATATATTGGGGTGCTCGGATCAAATGATCGCAAATGCCTTACCATTAAAAAAAATACCGAAACGCGTGGAAGAAAACGTAAAACATCCAGTGTAGATGACCGCCGCATAGTACGATATAGCAAATGTGACCCGTCGGTGTCGTCATAAAAGATTCGAAAGGATCTTAATCTCGCCATAAGTACTGTTACTGTCCGTAGGCGCTTATTGGAGAACAATTTATTCGAAAGAAGCCCACGAAAGGTGCCATTACTGACCAAGAAGCAGGCATTTGCACGCTAAAAGTTCGCCAAAGAACACGTTAACTGGCCGAAAGAAAAATGGAGAAACATTTTGTGGACAGACGAAAGCAAAATCGTTTTATTTCGTGAAACTGGTTCTAGATAGTATGTCGAACGTCCACCTAACACAGAGTATGAAGCACAGTATACAATAAAAACCGTTAAACATGGTGGTGCAAAAGTCATGATATGGGGATGCTTTTCATACAACGGAGTTGGTCCGATTCATCTAATTATAGAAATTATGGATAAGCACGTGTATGTTGAAATAATGGACGAAGTGATGCTACCATATGCAGAGTGGAATATGCCACTGAAATGGGTATACCAACAAGACAATGACCCGAAACACACCAGTAAATTGGCAAAGAACTGGGGTTGAGGTCGTGTCGTGGCCTGCTCAGTCTTCTGACCTCAACCCTATAGAAGATCTATGGGGGGACGTTAAGAAAAGTGTAGCAGAGAGGAGACCGTCAAATGCTGAAGAGTTAGGGAACACAGTGCGAGATTCGTGGCAGCAAATACTGTTGAAAGGATGTCGGGCACATTTGCGATTTTTGATGACAGCGCAAATGTGCTGTTGTCATCAAAAATAAAGGTTATTCCACTAAATACTAAATTTATTTAACTTTTTGTAAGATAATTATAAATTTTTATGTATTTTAATTTATAAAAATTAAGCCTTGGGCAAATACTCCTATGATTTTGAACAGTGAATTTTAAAATAATTTTGTTTAAGTATTTTTTTTTTTAATTTTTATGTCTTTAATTCAATTCAAAATAGGTTTAAAAATTAAAAAATAAATCAATAATTCATTTTAATTGAAAAAACTGAATAAAGTTGTGCTTTTTGTTTAAAAATTTAAACTTTGTTTTTTTTTTATTAAGCCCACTCCTATTTTTATGAACACAACTGTATTTACTATATATTTTACCTGGACAAGCATACTTGTCAAGGTAAAAATGTTATGGCAATTAACAGAAACATCGGCAACAATGTCTATTACATATATTTCACAAAAATTGTTTTTTTTTTAAAGAGATTTTAAATTGAGAATTAACTTTAACAAAAATTATGTGTGCTGGATGTTCTATTTTTATGACCAACACTGTATGTCCGTGCATGTCCTAACATTCTTGTTACTAAATTTTTCGAATACCAGAGGAAGTTGTTGGTTTGTGTTCAAATTAAAATATAATAATTCTTATCGAGGGGGTGTATGGGTTTTTTTTAATTTTTCGTAACCGTTTGTCTTTAATTCGGCTTTTCCCAAAGTGTATTTATAACCCGAATTTTTAAAATTTTTGATTTGCATTAAAATGGTAAGAGGGTAAACTCAAAAATTACAAAAACAACCAAATTTTAAGTTTTTAATTTTAGCGGGTTATGCAGACCATTAAGAGGAAAACCTTTCCCCTTTTGAGCACCATTTTAAGCTGTTTCTGACGAAAGCTATACTTTAAAACTAGGACATATAAAGTTTCACATTGAAAAGACTTCACCTAAAAATTTGTGGCCACTAAAATGTCAAAAAATTAAAAAAATTATTTGAAATTTTTACATTTTATTTTTTTGCTCATATTTTTAACTTTCAGATCCAAACCAATACATGGAGTCACTAGACTTGGGAGTTACATTCACCAAAAAAGTAACACAAAAAGCTATACAAAAAAAAAATTGAAAATATGTTGCGTCAAAGTGACAAACATTTTTAAAATTCCTCATACAGTTGCGGTCACAAAAATAGTAGTGCCGCCAATGAGTTTAGAAAAACTGAACAATATAATCGAATTATTTCATTATCAAAACAAATGTTATATCCGCTAAATGGAGTAATTTGGTATTTATTTGCCCTGCAAATTATATTTCAATCGGCCCACTATATTTTTTCAAAATGGTCATATAATTATTCGCCCGAGTAAAAAGTGCTATATATTATGTTATATTATTCAATACAACTATATCTCGCTATATATGGCTTTGTATGGCACAATATATCAAAAGATATAGTTTTTGTTTTTCGAACAAATTTTATATTGCCCCATATCTAAATGTATCTTCCCAATGCGCACAAAAACGGATGCGGATCCGTTACGGACCCGTTCCGGATCCGTAATAGAGTTAAAAACGGAATCAGTGTAATCGCGATTTGACAGTGTAATCGCTAATTGTTTTTACTTTACTATCAAATGACTGTGAATTTAATAATAATAATAAAAAAAAATTAAAACAAAAAATTCATCACAATATTAAATCTTTTTTATTAAAACCACGCAGTGGATTCCGTTTTATTAAAATACACGGGTCCGCAACGGATCCTAATATGATGTCCGTAACGAGTCCGTAACGGATCCAAAAACCGGACATAAAATCCGTTTTTGGATCCGTTTTTTTAAAGAATTTCTCCCGCTTGCGGATCCAAAACTGATCCGTAACGGATTCCGCTACGGATCCGTTTTATGAAAACAAACGGGTCCGTAACGGATCCTAATATGATGTCCGTAACGAGTCCGTAACGGATCCAAAAAACGGACATAAAATCCGTTTTTGAATCCGTTTTTTCGAGAGGAATTTCTCCCGCTTGCGGATCCGTAACGGATCAGTAACGGATTCCGCTACGGATCCGTTTTATGAAAACAAACGGGTCCGTAACGGATCCTAATATGATGTCCGTAACGAGTCCGTAACGGATCCAAAAAACGGACATAAAATCCGTTTTTGAATCCGTTTTTTCGAGAGGAATTTCTCCCGCTTGCGGATCCGTAACGGATCAGTAACGGATTCCGTTACGGATAGAAAATACGAAGATGCGGATCCGTTACGGATCCGAAACGGATCTGTTTGGCACACTGGGTTTTTACTTATGCCACTACATTTAAGCAGATCTCCCACAAGGAATTTAAATTGTAAGATCAAATTTAATACAGTAAATTATATTTTTATTTGAAATCAATTACATTCCATTTATTATTAGGAAATGTTGTTTGAACATACCTTGGGGAAACTATTATAAAAAAACTTGTGTGGAGTGTTGCGTTATTTATCTGGTTTTTGTTAGAAAAACAATTTACATATAAAGTCCACTTTAACTTATTTAAAACAAGTGGAAGTCCATTTTCTAATATTTATCAGTCGCATATTCTTACTTCAAATAAGAAACCCATTCAAATAAGAAATCCGTGTTTTATTTAAAATAATTGAAAGTTACAACATTTTGGCACACGAACACTCTGCTAAGACACGAACCCTCTGCTAAGACTATTTCTGGAAGTCCCACAAACAAAGTTTTATATAATTTTACATTTTTAATACAAACTTTCCAAAGTTTTGCAATTTTAATGAAAATAAATTTAAAAATCTGATTTAAAAATTAATAGTGTTTATAATTTTTAGAGAAAAAAGTTTAAGTTTAATAAATTTTTATTAAAAATAAAAATTATGTTTTTTCGACCTTTAATTTTGCAATGAAAATGAAAATTATTCAAGTTCGAGGCCATACTCTATATTTTTTTATTAGGATATTGTCCTAACAAATAATCTATAGAGTTTTTGTTTTCAAATTTATTCTTTGACCCTTTCAGGAATGTGTTGATAGATCTATTTCGGGAATTTTCTAGGTTCCCATCATCAGAACACGTTTTGAAAGCGGTAACAATCCAATGCCAAACATCAAACATTCATATAAAAAACATAATTTTTATTTTTAATAAAAATTTATTAAACTTGTAAAAAAGACAGAGTATGGTCTTGTTTACTACTTCCCCTGTACATTTTGTTTTTAACAAATGTGCGTATCAAAGGAAAAGAAACAAAAACGTGTATTGAATATTTACCAAAGGTAGACATACACACAAACAAGTTTTCAATTTATTTTGAAAAACAAGTTTCAATCTTTTTTACTTCGAGCTCATATAATATATATTAGTTCTCATGTAGTGAGTAAACTAGTTTATATGAATGTTTGATGTTTGGCATTGGATTGTTACCGCTTTCAAAACGTGTTCTGATGATGGGAACCTAGAAAATTCCCGAAATAGATCTATCAACACATTCCTGAAAAAGGTTATTCTTCTTCTTTACCTCAACATTTCTAAATTAAATTTGTCAAATGTATATTAATTAAAAATTAATGACGTTAATATAACACTGTACTAAAATACATTATAAAATTTGCCCTGTGGCGATGTCTCAACTTAAAAACGCAAAAGTTGTCAACCCTGAACTTAAAAACCATACGTAA
This sequence comes from Delia radicum, assembly GCA_021234595.1. Taxonomy (NCBI): domain Eukaryota; kingdom Metazoa; phylum Arthropoda; class Insecta; order Diptera; family Anthomyiidae; genus Delia; species Delia radicum. The sequence goes on from CM037853.1 coordinate 210,345,323, forward strand.
ATCTGGTAACATTGTGAATTAGAGACGGAGGAGATTAGAAAAATAAACAAAAATCTAAAAATAGAATATTGGTGTTGTTAGTGTTGTCACTTCTGAGTATAATATACAATAACAGAAAAAGCTAATAGGAAAGAAAACTGCAATTTAGCTGCATTAGATTCGAGGCCATACTTGGGTGTGATCGCTACACGGTCATGACTTGGTATTATTACGTTTGTAATGTAAGATGAGCGCAGGTTTGATTCTTACAGCCGCAGGTTGTTGAAAAATTTATCATATAAAGATAATCTGACAATTATAAGACACAAATAATAATACAATTTAAATGAAAAATCACTGATGAGCCTGTCCATAAAAAGGCAGAAACTAGTTTAGTCTGATTTAAAAATTAATAGTGTTTATAATTTTTAGAGAAAAACGTTAATTCTTCTTCTTAACCTCAACATTTTGAAAATTATTCAAGTTCGAGGTCATACTCTATATTTCTTTATTATGATATTGTTCTAACAAATATAATCTATATAGTTTTTATTTTCAAATTTATTAATTGACCACTTTCAGGAATGTGTTGATAGATTTATTTCGTAAATTTTCTAGGTTCCCATCTTCAGAACACGTTTTTAAAGAAGGGACAATCGCATGCAAACATCAAACATTCATATAACCTAGTTATTCCACTAAATGTTTGATGTTTGCCAAAAGGACATATACTCGATACATGTATGCTAATTTGTAAAAAAATTAACTTGCTAATTAATCGACAATTCCGCCATCCAAACTCAATATGGAATACAACTCTCATATATGGGCAGGGGCTTCACTGTCTATTCTGAAGCTTCTGGACAGTGTTCAGTGGAGGGCGGTGAAGCTTATCAATGACAGTAGTGTATCCAACTCTATTGATTCATTGGAGCATGGTCGGAATGTGGGTTATGTGACACTTTTCTATCGATATTACCATGGGAGATGCTCATCTGAGATAAGTGAACTTATTCCACGAGCCCGAGTTTTTATTCGTAATACTCGCTTATCTAGTAGAGCACATCCGTTTGTAGTTGATTGTCCTGTGTTTTGCACAACGCATTACAGAGAAAATTCGTTTTTTAGTCGAACGATTCGTATGTGGAACAAACTTCCCGCAGAAGTCTTCCCTGTTACTTACAATTTAGAAAAATTTAAATCAAATATCCACAAACACTACTCCCTCTTTCCTCCTTCACATACCCTATTTTCCTGATCAATACAATGCACTGCATGAGTAGGTGGCATCCGCTGAGTATTGGTTAAATTAAAAAAAAAAAAAAAAAATTTATTTATGTTGTAGCATAAAGTATGGATTCAGCAGATCGTAGCTCATAAGCCATCACAAAATTTGTATCCTCACCGCGGATGCAGGAACGAAGTTATTAAACATACATGTCAGAGCATGGATGCTTTATGAAATAGGCCCTTTACAGCTCTGCTCAAGGATTTGGTCCAAATAACTAATTTTAGTTAAAAGGTTGGAAATACATATATATATATGTATATATATATATATATATATACAGTAGTAACTCGATTCTTGCACATACTTGATACTTGCACACCTCGATTCTTGCAACATAGGAATATTTTTCATTACGCACTCAGTACTTGCGACATCCGAAAATTTTGAACTCGATACTTGCAACATTTTTGTATTATATATATCAGCGTTCAATATTTGCATAGAATGGGCGGAGCAAAACAATGCTTCATTAGACGATATTATGATGCTCCAGAGACTAAGAAGCAGTGTAGTACTGAACAAGCGACTTTGTACAAAACAAAAATTTTAAATTTCTTTAATTCCACATAAAATATGTATCTACTGTTATACGAATGCGTTGAACTTAAGTGTTTTGAATTGAAATATTAAACTTAGATTCTAAACAGATGTATGTGCCTTTTATTTTGTATGGGAAATTAATACTCGGTACTTGCGACAACCTCGAAACTTGCACCGAGCCCGGTTTTCATTACGTGCAAGAATCGAGTTTCTACTGTATTGTATTTACACTTTTAACATAAAATGACATACTGTTTTTTAAATTTTTTTAAATATTACACTACTATTTTTATGACCGATTACATTTAAGTAAGTGAAGATAAAATCAAAGTTATGCATATCGTTGTAAGGTGTATTTACTAAAATACAATCTCAAAATAGAGAATGGAGAGTTTTTGATCAAATAAAATTCAAATGATCTAAAACGGAGATAAAATGGAACAATGTTTAAAGCACTACTATTTAAATGACCGCAGATGTATAGTTTTTTAATCAAAAATTTTAAATATATTCTACAGACTCAAAGTTTATGCTTAATGGGCCCTTTGTGATCCTCCTCTGTTGAAGATTGTTAAAAAAAAATGAAAGGTAACAACCAAATAATGCATGTGGGTGCGTTTATTTTAAGCTCTAAATAACATCTCGTGTTTATAACCATATTTGTCAAAATGTAAAACTTTACACATATTAAGTGGTTTTTTATGGTTTTGGTGAGTTTCCAACGAAAATAAAAAAGAGCATGCCTTTCGTTATGCCTTCATCTGATGGTTTTTAATATAGAAGAACCGAATATGGAATTAATTTCCTTGTACTTTATGATTTTATATAGAAAAAAAATAAAACTACATTACAAACATATTTTGAATTTGTACACTAGGGTGATAACTTTTTTTGGACAACATTCTCCCCAGGGGTTTTCTAATGGCAAATATTGTATTAATGATAAAAAAAACTATTTCAGTTCAATTTGGTAAAAAAAAACCTTGCGCACCGACAGCGATTTCTAAAATGTCTTTAATATGTTTTTTTTTAAATTTTTTTTAATAACAATTTTTTTAAAATATTGTTTTTACATATGTAAGTAAGCAAATTTGGATGAAAACTATTCCATTGACTCGAAAACGGACTTTACTATTGATATCAGCATGCCTTAATTATATAGATGTGATGGTCAGACGTTGAGGCATCAAAAAAAGTTTTTTTTTTTAAATTTGTTTGATTCAAAACTTTAACGCGTTTGGTGCGGAACCTTTTTTAACGATAGCGAAAAACTAAAAACGCAGTTCTTAATATTTGTCCATGCCCTACACAATTATGTCTGGGGAGATTTGATATTTGCAAAAAATGCAAAAAGTTATCACCCTATTGTACACACTTACATAATTATGTCGGTAACCATTAATTGAAATTGCAAATTCATTAAAACTAGTGTTTTCAATTATTCGACCTAGGCGGTTAACCGGTTAATGTATTATTCGAAAAATCGCAAAAATTGATTAACCGAATATTTGGGTTGATTAATCGTTAAAATCGGCGCTTAATCGATTAATCGTTTAATGCAAAATAAATGTATTTCCTTGGTTTTTAATAAAATAAAAACACTAAAGAACTGTTTTTTTTTTTTTAATATCAAGTAAAGTCAACTGCATAGGCATATAAGGTCTTTGTTTAGGATCATTTAAAGTATCCTGTGATTTTTATATCCTAAGGTTATTTTTTTAGAGAAATCTAAGGACTCTTTAAAACAAAATGTTATCAGATAAAGGGTCCGCCATCTAACGTTTTTTTTCAACTAGTGCTTATTTCGTGAATGGTAACACTTAGTTCATGTCTAATTTGACAGATAATTAGTTTTATCCTTCCGCTGAACGAATATGGTCCGTATGTTCGTTATCTTGTGAAAAAAGTGAGAGAAACTGGTATCCTCATCGTTAAACCAAAGCGTGAAAAGCCAAAAACAGTGCGTACACCCGAGAATATTGCTGCTGTGGCAGAAAGTGTGCGTGAAGCGCCATCAACATCAATTCACCGTCGTTCTCAACAATTGAACATTTCGGAGACATCATTGAGACGAATTTTGCATAAAGACCTTGGTATGACGCCATACAAAGTCCAATTGGTTCAGGAGTTCAAAAAAAAAAGTTATTTGGCGGACCCTTTATTTTCAGTGGAAGTAAGTCCCTAAAATTACAGAGTTTTTCTATTATTATGCTCTTAGAAGCTATTATTGTTACCATTTGTGTTTTAAATGTGCCTTTTCGGATTTGTATCCCCTATTTCCTTTTTAACAATATTTTTTTGCCATAAATGTAAATAGTTACGCCATCTCAAAAAATGTCAGTTACAACAAGACTACACTCAAAAAAACATAAGTTAGTAAAACGTCTTGTAAATCAGGTATACTATTTTTTAGCAAATTATTTGCTAAAATATGTTTTCAGCTAAAATTTTTGTTATACTTATTCAGCACCTAACTATTTTGAACTAATATTTTACTAATATTTTACTAATGTTTTACTAATTTATTTTGCTAAAAAAAAATGTGCTAATTATCACATTAATGAATGAATTAGATGTCGCGGCATGTCAAGATGTAGTAGGGACAAGGAAAACGATACTAAAAAGTACAACTCTAGTAAGACATAAAAAAATCAACCATGAAAGATTTCTGTTTCTGTTTTTCATACATAAAACAAAATTGTGGATTAAAACAAATTAAATTTTGCGTTGTCACCGGCTTGTGAAAGTAATTGTCTATTAATTGAATAAAAGACAAAATAAAATATTTAAATTTATTAAAGATTAAATGTGTATTTGTAAACTAAATGTTTATAGAGACTTGAATAATTTTCATTTTCATTGATTAATAATCTAGTGTGTTCAAATTGCAAACAATTACACAACATGCAGACAGACTAAAGCGAAAGACAAAAACTCACATCATAGGTAGATTTTTATGTTTCCTTTTTCTTATTACACAAAAAGGGTTGTATGTGTTATATTTTGTTCTTTTTTCGTTTCGTTTCTATAATTATCTGCGGCATATGCGTTCCTTTAAAAGATAGTAAGTAATGATAGTAATGAAGATAATTTTGTTTATGTTATATATATTGTAATTATTTCTATTTTTTTTTAGATATTGTATTAATTCATGTCGTCAATTTGGGAGTATTAACATTTTTATATTTTGTAACGTATTGTAAATTATTTTTAAAAGAATCAGTGCGGGGTCGTGGGTTCGATTCACACCAGAGGCACTGGTCTGTTTTCGCTACAACGCGCCGAAGGCCATAGTAGCTAGTGCTCGGTTAGGGTAATAGTATATAATTTGTAATTATATGATTATTAATTAATAAAAAAAAAAAGAATCACAAAAATATGTTTTATGATTTTCAGCAAATTGATGTTGCTAAAAATCTGCTCGCTGCCCAAACATAAAAGTTATCCGGAAAATTTCAAATTTAAAATATATCTTTGTTTAGGTTTGTACATTTTAATCATTCTAAATAATAAGGGCTTATTGTAAAAACTTGATAAAGACACATAATAATTTTTACTGGTTTTTGCCTTCAAAGTTTAGATTTAATGCATAAAGTTTGACTTTTGCAGAACTTTTATTCTCTAGATACTTGTATAAGTGTACAAGCAAGGCTTTTATCAAATATTCATCAATAGGTGCCTAGGAAACAGCTAAAACTAGCAAAAAAAAAATGCGGCTTATCAAGTTTTTATATATAAATATATATAATTACCTGCAAACATTTAAAAATGCGACAAACTAGCTAAAAATATAGTTACTCTTAACTGTTGATAAATGACTAAAAAATGCAGTAAAAATAACTGACATTTTTATTATTAAAACAACTGACAAAATTGGTAACAACTACTTTTTTTTAACATCCTATGTCAAAATTCCAAATAGTACGTTTTTACTCATTGGAGTTACAAAGAGATTTTCTGATTTTTATTTGCCAACTACGAATTTATAACTAAACAAGAATTTTTACAAAGTTAACGAAATTTTTATTTTTAAATAACTTACGAAAATTATCTGTTTACTGCAAAAAGACTTCAAACAACTTCTACGAAAATACAGTAACAACTTTTCTTCAGTTGTTTTTTAAATAACTGTCATAATAGTGGTTTTATTTCATATAAAAATAAATGTAGTCGCTGTTTGAACCAACAACTACAAGGTGGCGCAAAAATAACCTTCCGATGTTTTTTGGCTGTAATTTAAAAAAAAAAAATGAAAAACTTTGATTCTTCTTGTGGATTATTTTTATTTGGTATTTTAATTTTTTTTACATCAAGTCGAGAATATGATGTCATGTAAATGGCCGCCGCCACAGTTGATTGTCATTTGAGCCCTTTTAATGGCATTTTCCATCACTTTGGCCAAAACTTCCGGCGATAGGTCCTCACATTATTGACGGATATTGTCTTTAAGAGCTGCAAGAGTCTGAGGCTTGTTGACATAAGCCCGCGACTTCAAAAAGCCCCACAAAAGAAGTCTGGAGCGGTCAAATCAGGCGATCTTGCTGGCCAGTGCAAATCGCCAAAACGGCAGATTAGGCGCCCGGGAAATGCATCCTTCAGCATATCGGTTGTGGCACGTGCAGTGTGTGCCTTTGCACCGTCCTGTTGGAACCACATGTTTTCCAATCCCAATTCATCAAGTTGCGGCAAAAAGAACTCGTTGATCATTGCTCTGTAGCGCTCACCATTCACAGTAACCGTTTGGCCCGCGACGTCTTCGAAGAAAAAAGGTCCGATGACTCCTCCAGCGAAAACAGCACACCATACAGTGACTTTGAGCGGGTGTAATGGCTCTTCGTGGGTTACACGCGGATTTTCAGTGCCCCAGAAGCGTAAATTTTGCTTATTTACGTACCCGCTAAGATGGAAATGGGCCTCATCACTCATGATTATTTTTGATGAAAAATCATCTTCCTCTTGGTGGTGATTAAGGATGGCTTGAGCGTATGTTACACGCGATTGGCGGTCAGCAGCTAACAGCTGATGCACCGTCTGGACTTTGTACGGAAACATCTTAAAATCTTGTACCAAAATTCGCTGTAAAGACCGTCGACTGATACCCATTTGCGTGGCACGTCGTCTGGTCGATGTCGACGGCGCTTCCATGACATCCTCGGCTACAGCAGCAATATTCTCTGCAGAACGGCTACTCCGGGGTCTGCCACGCCTGGCAGCATCTCGTGTTGTGCCAGTCTCTTCGAGGCGAGCGGCTAAACGTCGCAGTGTTTCACCAGTAGGCGTTGGACGGCCAGGAAATCTGCGACGAAATTCACGTTGTGCCAAAGTCACCGACCGATTATTGGTCAAATAAATAGTCACCAATATTCCGCGTTCTGGAGCAGTGTAGCTTAACATTGTTTATTAACGTGTATTTCGCATGTGTTTACTACACAAATGTCAAAACAGAACTGACATTAGGGGCCAATCTCAAAATTTATAGCATTTTCTGATAGGAGGATTACTTTTGCGTCACCTTGTACTGATTGCTACACAAACAACTGTCACGAAGTAAATGTCAAACTTTTTTGAGTACGGGTTTGAGTTCCATTATGATTGGGAACCGAATGTAAAAAAAAAATAGCGGGATATAAGAAAGAAGCATATAATATATTTTTTCCTATCAAAACTTATCGAAGGAAGGCTTGTGGAATTCTTTCACTTAATTTTAAAAGAATTTAGTGATATTTTAGATAGATTTTCTAGATTTATAAGCTTTTCTTTGATATTTTATTCAAAATTAAGAAAACTCGTAAGTTTTGGTTAAAAATAAAATAAAAATCCATATAAAAACTGTAACCGGCTAATCGGCTGATTTAACAAACTAATCGGGTCATATAATTATTTGAGTTTTAAATTATTTGTTTCGACATTAACCAAATTAGTGACGATTAATCGAGGAATCGGTCAATTAAAACAATTAAACAGTACTGAAATATTAATAATTTTTTAATGAAATTCTAATGTACTATATTTAAAAAGTAATCGCAGTAGATTTACCGGTGCATTATTGTTAAAACAGTTAACAGGATTGCAATATTAATTAATTTTAAACGAAATCATAATGTGCTCTTTTTAAAAGGCAATTGTAGTTGATTTTACAGATATAATTAAAATCACATTCCTACAATTTGAACATCGTCTATCCCAAATGCAATAACACTATAGTTTACACTACCACAGGTTTTAGGAATACTTAAGCTTAATCCTTTGTTAAAGTTAAAATTCGAAAATAATTAACAGTAGCCAAGTTACTTTGGTTGGAATCTTAATAACAACGGTATTTCTGTATTTGGGACAGTATATAAATTCATCGTTAGAAGAAGAATAACGAAAAGAAGAGTGTTTTCATTTATAATTGTCGCTATAAAGGGTGATTTTTTAGCAACTTTCTTTTTGGCAACAATGTTTTTGGCAGCTCAGCTGTTTTCGTGTAACATGTTACTGTTAAACATGTTCAGTTTGGCCTATAATTTAACCATGAATGGACTTACAAACGAACAACGCTTGCAGATTATTGAATTTTATTACCAAAATTCATGATCGGTTAAGAAAGTGCATCGTGCACTTCTTCCAATTTGTGGCCACCAACACGCATACGTAGAGTGCGGACAGAGGAAAATATCTCAGCTGTATCCGCAAGTGTTGTTGATGACAGTGAATTATCGATTCGCTCCGTTTGCAGCAATTGGGCCTCTGTTACTCTACTGCATGGAAAATTTTGCGGGATTTGGGTGTAAAACCTTTTAAAATACAGGTGGTGCAAGAATTGAAGCCACACGACCTGCCACAACATCTAACTTTTGGTGAATGGGCGCTGGCAAAGTTGAATAAAGATCCACTTTTTTTATCGGAACCTTGTGTTCAGCAACGAAGCTCATTTCTGGTTGAATGTATACGTGAACAAGCAAAATTGACGTACTTGGTGTGAAGAGCTGCCAGAAGCATTGCAAGAACTGCCAATGCATCCCGAAAATAATCTACTGAAAGTAGATTATGGACCGGTGGCATCATTGGACCACACTTCATCAAAGACGACGAATGCAGGAACGTTACTGTGAATTGCGGGCGCTACCGTGCTATGATTACAATTTTTTTTGCCCAAAATGGAAGAGCTGGACTTGGGTGACATGTGGTTTCAACAAGGCGGTGCCACATTCCACACAGCACGCGAAACAATGACCCAATTAAGAGGCGAGCTCGGTGAACAGTTTATTTCACGTTTGGGGCCGGTCAATTGGCCGCCTAGATCGTGCGATTTAACGCCTTTATACTATTTTTTGTGGGGCTATGTTAAGGCTCATGAAGAATATCATTCGTGAGATACCGGAAGATATGTTTGAGAGAGTATGCCAAAATTGGACCCAGCGTATGAACCATTTGAGGCATAGCCGAGGTCAACATTTACAAGAAATCATCTTTAAACAATCTTTAAACAATGAATATAGATCGTTATATCGACTAAAATAAAGATTTAATACATTTCTCTAAATTTTATGTGTTTTTTTTTATCAAATCCGAAAGCACTTAAAAAATCACCCTTTACAAATTGTATACAATTTTACTTTTGTGCAGATTGTTTATATTTTCTTTTTTGTTTGTCGAGGTTTTATTTGAATAGTTAACCTTGTTTAGAAATTTACCCTTTAGTTCGTGTTTCTTTCTTTATACTATATAATATGTTTTTTTTAATTTTATATTTATATTGTTTATTCATTTAATTTGTTTCATCTGTTTATATTATAGATATGTACAGCTGTGTTCAAAATAATAGGAGTGCTGGTACTCAACATTTTTAAAGTTTTGTTTTGTTAGTTTAAAACCTTTTATACCACGTGATATTCTAACAGTTCTTTTAACGGTATATGAGAAGTAAAACACAAAAGAGTAGCTTACGATAACTACTATACAAATGATGTAATTCATTCATTTCTAATTTTGCCATTGATTTGACTTGATCAAAAAAATAGGAGTGTCAGTGATTTGTGAAAAATTAAAGTGGTTCATGGGCAAAATTTCAGTTTATGGGGGACACCCCTGGAAAAAAAAAAAAATGCCACGCCCCCTTAAATGACCCCAGGAGTGCGAAAATCATAATGAATAAGGGGGCTCACGCCCCTTATGGGCGTGGCAGTCGAAAAACGACCCGGCCCACCTACGTAGACAATATGGGTATCAAATGAAAGCTAATGTCTTCACGATTCCAAAAATAGCCGTAGTTGCCAGATCGGGCGATTTTTGTAGCCGATATGGCCATTTTGGCAAAATTTGGGGTGGGGGAAATGAGGATAAGTACAAAATTAAGAAACGAGGAAAACTCTTGAAAGCTTCTGATTGGTTAATGAAAATTTGTTATACTGGCTTCGCTTAGTAAAGTTTTTCTGCGTGACCGGCCTACGGCCGGGCTTAGGGGTTTTTAACTCCAGTATGTCTTAATTCTAGACGGCGGGGATCTCGAGTGCTCGGCCTCTGGCCGAGCTAAAAAGAAATAAACAAAAAAAGTCCTTCCCCCATTTTATAAAAATTAACATATCTTCCTCAAATTCTGGACGATCTGACAACTACGGGTATTTTTGGAATCGTGAAGACATTTCCTTTCATTTGATACCAATATTGCCTAAGTAGGTGGCATGGGTCGTTTTTCACCCCCGCCCCTATTTAACAAAAATGGCCGTATCGGCTGCAAAAACCGCCCGATCTGGCAACTATGGCTATTTTTGGAATCGTGAAGACATTAGCTTTCATTTGATACCCATATTGTCTACGTAGGTGGGCCGGGCCATTTTTCGACTGCCACGCCCATAGGGGGCGTGAGCCCCCTTATTCATTATGATTTTCGTACTCCTGGGAACATTCTGAAGGGGATGGCATATTCAGATTTTTTCTCTAGGGGTGTCCCCCATAAACTGAAATTCAGCCGGTTCATGTTTAAATTCTTTTAAGAAAGTGAAAAGTAAGTATGAGAATGTGATATTAGAACGTTTTTAATAATTTTTAAATTGAATTGTGGTGTTTTTTTTGTTATAGTGGGACGAGGAAAACACTGTAACGAAGAAAGGCGTCAACTTATTCAAAACCTTCGAAAACAAGGAACAACCTATAAGGAAATAAAAGAATCCGTAGGATGTTCTGATCAAATGATTGCTAATGCCTTAAAATATAAAAAAAAGCCGAAACTCGTGGTTCCAAGCGAAAAACATCAACTGTGGATGACCGCCAAATATTACGATGTAGCAAAATCGACCCTTTTGCGTCATCAAGTAAAATTAAAAATGAGCTTAATACTTCCGTAAGTAGCGTTACTATCCGTAGGTGATTGATGGAGGCCAATTTATTTGCAAGAAGTCCACGAAAGGTGCCTTTGCTGACAAAGAAACAGGCAGCTACACGCTTAAAGTTCGCCAAAGATCACATTGACTGGACAAAAGAAAAATGGCGGAACGTATTGTGGACTGACGAAAGCAAAATCGTTTTATTTGGTGGAACTGGCTCTAGAGAGTATGTCCGACGTCCGCCCAACACAGAATATAATGCACAATTTACAAAAAAAAAACCGTTAAACATGGTGGTGGAAAAGTAATGATATGGGGATGCTTCTCTTACAACATTGTTGGTCCAGTTCATCACATACCAGGAAGTATATGTGGATATATTAAACAAAGTAATGCTGCCATTTGCAGAGTGGAACATGCCACTAAACCGGGTGTTCCAACAAGACAACGACCCCAAACACACCAGTAAGTTGGCAAAGAAGTGGTTTCGGGACAATGGGGTTGAGGTCATGGGGTGGCCTGCTCAGTCCCCTGACCTTAACCCCATAGATGTTAAGAAAAGTGTAGCAGAGACTAAACCGACCAATACAAAAGAGTTATGGAACGCAGTGCGATTTGCGTGGCAACAAATTCCGTTAAAGCGATGTCGGGATCTTATTGACTTTATGCCACGCAGATGTAATGCAGTCATCAAAAATAGAGGATATTCAACCAAATACTAGAAAAAATATAATTTTATAAAATAAATAATCAACTTGTATGCCATTTTGTAAGTTACATTATAGTCTGGACGTAATACTCCTATTATTTTGAAGAGCGAATTTTTAAATAATTAATTTAAATGAGTTTTATTTAATTTTTTTTAGCACTATTAAACTTATAATAAGTTAAAAAATTAAAGAATATATTAATGATTAATTTTACTTTAAAAAACTGAATAAAATTATTTTTTTTGTTAAAAGAAAATAACTTTTTTTTATAGTAATTAAATGTGCTAAAGTCCCAAAACTTATTTATCCGGATTTCATTCCTGCCTAAGGAAATCTTCAACAAAAACAACAACAAAATATTGTCACAATTGGCTTTGTCATCTTCCAAATACTTCTCTGTTTTTTTGACTGGCGGCACTCCTATTTTTCTGAACACAACTGTATATTGATTTCTTAAAACAAAAACAAATTGCGTTTGTAGCCTCTTCTTCTGTAAATACAAAATTCATTGTTCAGGCTGTTAATGTGCAATTGAACATGACGAAAGAAATTATTATTTTTATTGTAATCAAATCTTATCAGTAAGTTAATGATACGTAAAGAAATTTAAACAATTTATTTTAAATTTAGAAAATTGAACACTTTGTAAGTTTAAATTTAATTAAAAATTGTATTTATGTAAGAGATTGCGTGTTAATTGATATTTTGACTTTTAGTCATGAAATACAATTTGCAACGTCAATTCTAATATTAAATTCATAATTTTCTGTACAAAGTCTGACAAGTAATGTATCCTGACGCGGAACCTCAGATGGAAATGTAACTAGGACATGGTGCAGATGAGGGAAATAAGTTACATACATACATGCTTAAGTTTAAAAAAGATTTTTTAAAAAAAATTCTGAAAATTTTAAAATTTGTCTACAAGGTCCAATGTTCGAATACGAAAATTATTGTAAAGAAAAAATTTACCTGAATTTTAAAATTGTTTCTATGAAAAAATCAATTCGGGAATTTCTCAATAAAAAATAGTGCAATATTTAACAATGCCTCCGAATTTATCACAATTTTAGCTCACTATAGAACCTCAAATAACTTTTTTTTCTGCTTATTTTAATACATTATGGTATAATAACACATTTTTTTCGATATTAAAGGAAGCTCTATAAAAAATCAACTCTTGTTTTTTGCACGTAGAAGTTAATCTAGTTCTAAAAGACCTGCATGATAACACAGTTCAGCAGTAAAAATGCATCGGACATGCGACTAATCAATTCTGATAGATTTGACGACGTAGATCACAAATGTGGACACCAAATTTTAATATTACCTCCGCCCAGTTAGAAATTGTAAACGGTACAAAAAATAAAGTAATGTCACAACACCGGCTTTTGTTCTGTTACGGTACTGTCAAGGCGTCAAAATGATAACAACGGAAAACGGTCAATTGAAGTTATTCGCGGGTGTTGTCAAAAAGTTGAAAATTTGTAAATTCATAGTAAGTTAAAAACAAAATTTTTAGTAATTAAAAAAGTTTTATATAATTTTTATTAAAAATAAAAATTATGTTTTTTTGACCTTTAAATTTGCAATGAAAATGAAAATTATTCAAGTTCGAGGCCATACACTATATTTCTTTATTAGGATATTGTCCTAACAAATAATCTATAGAGTTTTTGTTTTCAAATTTATTAATTGACCACTTTCAGGAAACAAGTGTGCAAATAAAAAGGAAAAAAACAAAAAACGTGTATTGAATATCTTACCAATGGTAACGAACAAGTTTTCAATTTATTTTTGATCAATGGTGATATTCTTTAACTTCGAGCTCATATATTAGTTCTCATTAAGTGGGATAACTAGGTTATATGAATGTTTGCATGGAATTGTCACTTCTTTCAAAACGTGTTCTGAAGATAGGAACCTAGAAAATTCCCGAAATAGATCTTTCAACACATTCCTGAAAGTGGTTATTTAAATAGTAGTGCTTTAAACATTGTTCTTTTATGTATCCATTTTATCTCCGTTTTAGATCCTTTGAATTTTATTTGATCAAAAACACTCCATTCTCTATTTCGAAATTGTATTTTAGTAAATACACCTTACAACGATATGCATAACTTTGATTTTATCTTCACTTAGTTAAATGTAATAAGGCATAAAAATAGTAGTGTAATATTTGGAAAAATTTAAAACAACAGTATGTCATTTTATGTTAAAAGTGTAAATACAAAATATATATATATATGTATTTTCAACCTTTTAACTAAAATTAGTTATTTGGATCAAATCCTTGAACAGAGCTGTAAAGAGACTATTTCATAAAGCATCCATGCTTTGATATGTATGTTTAATAACTTCGTTCCTGCATCCGCGGTGAGGATACAAATTTCGTGATGGCTTATGAGCTAGGATCTGCTGACTCCATACTTTATGCTACAACATAAATTTTAAATTATATTGAGTTTGGATGGCGGAATTGTCGATTAATTAAATCAACCCTAGCAAGTTAATTTTTTACAAATTAGCATACATGTATCGAGTATATGTTCTTTGGCAAACATCAAACATTTAGTGGGATAACTATGTTATATGAATGTTTGATGTTTGCATGGGATTGTCACTTCTTCCAAAACGTGTTCTGATGATGGTAACCTAGAAAATTCCCGAAAAAGATCTATCAACACATTTCTGAAAGTGGTCAATAAATAAATTTAAAAACAAAAAGTATAGATTACTTGTTAGGACAATATCCTAATAAATAAATATAGAGTATGGCCTCGAACTTGAATAATTTTCATTGCAATTTTTATTAATATTTATTAAATGTTTTACAAATGAAATGAAATAAATTTTAATATTTCCTAAAAAAAATATGAATTAAAAAAATTTATTGATTGAATTTCTTGAGCATAATTGATTTAAATTATGAATTGACCTCTTGTGTTTCTATATTAATAAGTATTTTATGTATTTTTTACATTTTTTTATGTATAACTTTTAATCTATTTTTATTCACATTACACAAATTTATTGTTTGAATGTACTGACAAATCTGTATAAAGTACTAAAGTACTAAATTTTTGGCAAAGTATTGTATATGGTGGTCAAGTGTTGGCAGAACGTCCGCTTTTCAAAAGTTAGTGTTGGGCCAACCTTGAAATGATAACGTCAATCTTCGGTTGGCCGTTCGTTTTTTGAAACATTGCAAAGCGTTGGCAACAATGGTATTGGAAAATTTTGTTATATTTATCGTGTAGGATGTTATCATCTTATGCATTAGCTACTTTAAAAACGGATTATATAAAGCAAATTATAAGAAGATTTTTTAAACTAATGCCACATTTTTATGGACCAAGTTCGCAAACAAAGAATTTTCATAATCTACTTCATATCGCGGATGACGTTGCTAACATTGAACCTCCCGTTTCACAATTTTCTGCTTTCAATTTTGAAAACAGTTTAGGGTATATTATAAAATCTATTGATAAATCTCCCAAAATCCAATAGCACAAATTTATAGAAAATTGCATACTTTAAATGCCACAACCCCGATGCATCAAATTTTCCCAAATTTTGTTGAACTGTGTTATTGTGAAAATGAATAAAAAATAAAATGTTGACTTTATTTACACAAGAGTCACAAACCTCAACATTGTATTAGTTTTTCCATATAATTTTGGTTTCATATAATTTTGGTTCCATATAATTTTGGTTCCATATAATTTTGGTTAGTTTTTTATAGAGGTATAGTACTTTGAAATGGCTATATAACGGCTGGTCATATATATGGCCATATATTGGCAAATAATGCGGCGAATGTTGTCCTCCAAGTGGTCAATAGTTTCGGGCTCATCGGCTTATCGACTAGCGACTTCACATATCCCCCACAGAAAATGATCCACCGGCGTTAAATCGCACGATCTTGGAGGACAATTCAAGGGTCCGAAACGTGTAACTATGGTATTGGTATCAACGGAAATCTTGTTTTGGGCCCATTTACCGAAAATACGCCTTGCTAGGTGATCGTGTGGCTTCAATTCCTGTGTACGATGGCGGATAGATTGATCGGGGTATTCCACTACGCTACGCTCTACAGCAGCAATGACTTCTTCTGCACGCACTGTACAACGTCTCTGTGTATGCATATTATCATTTAGAGTAAATGTGGTGCGAAAACGTTTCATAGTTAATCGAATTAATTGCTCTGATGGACTATTATGTTGACCGTAAAATGGACGTAGTGCGCGATACATATTTCAAACAGAACCAAGATTTTCAAAATAAATTTGCACAAGTTGGAAGCGTTGTTCAGGCGTCAGTCTATTCATGTTGAAATGCCAAACCAAACTAAACATAAATCACTTGACAGCTGACAAAATGGCCGACAGTTAAAAAAGTGTTGCCAACTTAAACTTCTATACATGTATAAATATATACTTTAACCTCATGTTAAAAATTATGAATTTTTATATTTCGAAATAAAAATTAAGATATCTCTAAGGGTTTAGCAGAAAAATTTAAATCTCATAAACATATAAGTCTGAAGGACCTAGATTAACTTACTAGGGTTAAAAGAATTTTTAATGGTGTTCTGAAAAGTGAATTAACATAAAATTACTCATGTTCACAGAAAATCTAGTAACGTTGTCGTTGAAAAGGAAATAACTTTCGTAGATTAATTTTTCAGAACTTATCTGATCAAATATTTGAAGAAACTAGGTTAAAATTGGTATTCTGTCTACAAGATTTATAAACAAGTTTTTTGCCCCAATTAGAAAGAAAATATCTAGACACGCCAATGTATTTTTCAATTATATTTTGATTTGAAATCAATTGACTCTATTAACTTGAGGGTTAACTAAAACATAAAATGCAAATAAATGTTTTGATTCTCTTTACATGACCATACATTGAAAAGCGGAAAAACAATGAACATTTTATATTATCAACTAAACAAACCAACAAACCAACGTAAAATCAACCCACTAGAAAAATTCATTAAGCCAAGATATAATAAACAATTGTACTACATACAACACATGACAAAGTAGTACTCACTTGTATTTGTCGTAATTATAAATTATAATTTATAATAAACTAGCAAAGCAAGCAGCATTAAACAACAAACTTATGATAAAAAAAAAACTTAAAGATAATGAAAAATGTAGGAAAAGAAACAAAAGAAAGCAAAGCTAAAAAAAAATACTAGAAATGCCGACGAAACAAAGGCCGGTTAAATAAACAGTTCAATGATAGAGCCAAAGGGGAGGCAAAGAGATAAAGGGGAATTTGGGGAGATGGCCACTGTAAACTCAACTACACTGTTAACTATGTTTTTAAAACAAATGATAATGACACAAAACGTCAATGAAGATAATGACGACGTAATGACACACAAATAAGTAGAAGATTAAAAAAAATTTGGACAAGCCGACTGATATGATAACCTATACCAAACACAGTGGGATTTTACTGGCAAATAGTCCGTTTTTCAAGTGGTAAATATTAAAAATGTAATGAATCAGAATTGTAGAGAATTGTTTAATTAATTAATCATTATTTTTTTTTTCAAAAAAAAAAAATTTTTGTCCAAAATAACGCGGCAAAGTCACCTAAACGGAACTCTACAGTAACTGCCTGAGATTTTCATGCATTTCAATGGTCCGGGTACATAATTTCTTTTTGTCACATATATTTGATGTAAGTATATTTAAAAAATATAGTATTTCAACATTAGTTTTCAAAAATTCAGTGTTTTTAGTATTTCTTGGACAAGAAAAAGGTGGGCTTTATCGACCTTTGTTTTCTGGTTGCAAAAAAATTAAAGGTTTTCTTTTGATTTAATAAATAAAATTCAGATAATATTTGCTAATGTTAAAAAAATAATAAATTTTATAAATAAAGTCACACGGAATTTCATTTCAGTAATTCAATGAAACACGATATAAAACGGTGCATACTTTTAGGCTCATGTGTTTTATGGGTTATATGGGCGAGGGGCGAGGGGCGATGGGCGTGGTCGATTTCCATTAAACTTTGTAGATATCTCAACTTTATAACATTGATCACTTGTGTCAAGTTTCAAGTTTTTGGTGAAGAAATAAAAATTTGGTGCGAAAAAATCTTTGCGGGTTATATGGGCGAGGGGCGATGGGCGTGGTCGATTTCCATTAAACTTTGCAGATGGATCAACTTTATAACACTGATCACTTGTGCCGAGTTTCAAATTTTTTGGTGAAGAAATAAAAGAAATAGAAAAAATCTTTTCCGGTTATATGGGCGTGGACAATTTTGATGAAACTTAAAATTTTTCTTAAGTTAATGAAAGGCTTTGGGCCAAATTTCAATGTTCTACAAGCTCTCCTTATACTTTTTACCAAGAAATGTATAAAAGCAATCCCACTGTGCCAAGTATTATTTTTGATCACATTCTGAATAGGGAACTGACCCCAATTATATAGTCGTATTAAACAATATAAAGAAACATCTAAATAAAATGGCCGAGAAAGTTAATTTAAGCAAATATTGGAAAAAATTTTAATATGGGAAATATGTAGGTTTGCAAGTGGTCTGATCGTTGTGTTAGAGGAGTAATTTATGGTTCTATATTATATTGACTATCCAAATAACAATCAGATATTTATGGCTATGTAAGGTTTTATAACTTTTTTAATCTGATTTCAAAAAGGTGACTTTATTTGGGATGTACGTCTCAACATAGGTCGATTTTTACCAATCCAATGGAAAATATAATTCAATAATCTTTTAATTTTGCCTTATTTAGTTTATTTATTAAAATATTAACCTGGATGCACAGACAGAATATGGGCACGGTATAGTTTTATTCAAACATCAGCATAAACTTACTGGTGTAGAGTAAAATAAAAAAGTTATTAATTGCGTCAAAGTTTTGATAAAAATCATTAAAACAAAGAGATGTTCGTATTATATGTATTATTGGTGGAAAGAAAAAGAAAACTATAATAATTAAATACTCTGTACTTACTTAACACTTGAGTTACTCCAAATTTGTAAGTAAATTTTTTTTACTTTAGTTTGCAAAACTTTTTTCTTTGTAAAAATTTCACTAAACACTTTTTTTAATGATTCTTCTTTAGTTTTTCTTTCTTTTTTTTATTTAACACTTTTGCTGTGACTCCACCAAAACTTGTACGTGAGACACCCAAAAAATATTTTTTTTTTTTTTTTCTTGAAGCTTCTTTGTAGAATTTTATATTTCTTGTTAATAATGTTTACAATTTGTTTAATTTAGCATACACTTATATTCTAAATTGTTTAATACTATTTTTTGAAAATTTTTTTTTAATTTATTTGAAAAATATTTCACTATTTTTTTTGTTTAATTAAAATAACAATTGTTAAACAAATTTTCACCGAATTAAATTTTTGTTGGAATGAAGGAATGAAGCAAAATGCATGGAAAAGTCAGCGTACTTTGACAACTGAGGTTTAGTACCCAGAGTTGTATAAAACTAGTAGTAAATGAAGGTTGCCAGACTAAGAATAAGAATTAATAATGTTGCCAGAAAAAAACATATATAGTATATGGTATAATATGGGGTTCAGAATGAAAAGTTAATCTGGTAAAAGTAGATTTACTACCTGATTTCAGTTTAAACATATACAAATCCACTTTTTACTAGATTAACTTTTCAATCTGAACTCCCTGCAACTTTGCTTTATGCCACGTTTTCACTGGACGTGTTTGGAAACAAAACATGTTTAGTACATGTTTTCCCATACATTTTGTTTCACCAAAACACATGTGAGTGGAAACACAGAGTTCACATTCACAATAAATAGTAAAACACATGTTTTGCCTAAACACATATTTTTCATATTTATTATATTTCTACAGTTCATTTCCACTCGTTATGGTAAAACACTTGTTTTGCTATCTAGTCTGAATACAGTATTATAACGAATTTGCACTGAATAGTTAATCATTAAAATATTGGAATTAGCTGCTTAATCAAGCATTAAACAAGTCGATTACAGGAAATTCACATAGACAAGTTAATCTCCTGAAAATGGGATTAACTGCTTCATCAGTCACTAACAAATGCGATTAAAACATTTTTTAATATTTTTGATTAACAGTTAATCTAACTTTTTTTGGACTATTTCTAAACGACTGTATTACAAGTAGTAAACCTAACTTGAAACTTATGTAGTTGTATAATTAATAAGCACTTCGATAATATTCCAGCAGTTTTTTCTGCGTGTGCAGTTTGTTGTAATTAAATTCAGAAATGTGGCAACCTTTTTTTAAGAAACACAATTCAAGGCAAGTGTCAAAATATGTATTAGTACTTGTTGACATACAGCTGATTGTAATTACAAATTGTACCAGTTGCTTTCTAAATATTTGGAAAACAATAAATTGGAGAAAAAAAACTTAGTAAATCATTGAAAAATACTACAGTTTATAAAATGTTAAGTAGTTTAAAGAAAAAATTTAATAATGCCTTACAGGAGGCTTCTATAATAACAGAAAATTTACAGCAACAATATCGACAACGTGTCACAACGCCCGAGGTAATTATACCCCAAAAATTGTGAAAATGGGGGATTATAATGGAAGATTAAAATTGATCTAAATTGTTTAATTAATTGTTTACTGTATCTGTAGAGCTTAAGCAGTAGTCGCAGTTCTTTGGCCAACTCAACTTTAGAATTAGGTTTACCTTCCGACGTCAATGTAGCTGCCGGCTGTAATATATTGGCTAAATATGAAGACGATTGGAAAATAATACATCAAAATAATGCGGATAATGCCAAAAAAGCTCAAGAGGTAGCCAAACAAATACAAAGCATAGAAAAACGTATGACAAATCAACATGTTGCAATGACCGATCTAATACACTGTCTATCGGGTATACCACAATTGGTACATAAATTGAAAACGTGCCAGGAAACGCTAGAATCAGTTGAAAATTTAACACAAGTAGTATATAAAGAATTAGAAAAACTTGAAGATTTGTGTGAAGAATGTGAATTTCAAGAATATATACTAGAGAAACAATGTCAAATATCAAAATACAAACAAAAGAAAATGGGTAAGTTTAAATGTTGTCAACACTTGCAGGCTTTACTTAATATTTCTCTTAATACGTTAGAGGAATTAGAATTGTATCGCCAAAAGTAGCCGCTGAACATCAGCAAAGAATCAAAGAACATGAAGAGAAATTACGACAAATCCAAAAAGAACGTCAGGCTGTATTTGATGATGCATTTCGTAATGATTTGGAGGAATTTAAACAAAAAGGTCATATACCTAGTAAGTGTAACCAGTGTCTTAATTATATATATTATTATGCATTTTAATTTTTAGAAATTCACACTGATTTAAATCAAGAGGTTACTTTGGAAGAAGTTATTTTAGATGATGCCGAGAATAAAGATGCTTTGGAAGAGTTTTTAAATGGTTAACAGTATTTTTAATTGTTTAATTATTTTAATCAAATCATAAAGTGCCTTAGAAACAATTTTATTGTATTAGTGCAATATTTAATATATTATTTTTGTAAAATTATTAACATAAAAAAGTATTTGTTATACCATTAATTGTAATAAAGAATATATTTTGTATTTCTTTCATATGGTTGTATTTAAAGCTTTACTGAAAAGAATAAAAGGGCTTATTGTAAAAACTGGATAAGCCTAATTTTATATTTAGTTTGTTTTTAGCATTTTAATGGTTAAAAGAATGCAAAAAAAATGGATTTTGCAGGACATTTATAATTTAGATACCTGTAATAGGTGTTTAAGCGATAATTCTATCAATTATTAATCAAAAGATGTCAAGAAACTAGCGAAAATCCATAAAGCAATAAATGTGGCATATAAAATTTTTACAATAAGCCCTTCAATTCTTGTTAATTTCAATTTAAAAATTAAAATTTTAATGAAATAGGCAAACATCATTAATGTAAGTAATTCACGATTTTTAAAAAAAATTGTCTAAAAACCAGCGACAAATATATTACTTAAACTGTGGATTACTTTAGTGATTTTTAATGAATGTATGAGATCATAAGTATTCTTGGTAGCACTCTTTCGAAACAAAAAAAGAATCGCTAACATTTTTCAGATTTCAAACAGTTAGAAAGATTTTTAGTACTTAATATGGAGTTTTTAGACTAAAAAGTGAATCTATTAAAAAGTAGATTAATAGGGAGTTTTCACTGCAAAATTAATGTACTGGATTAAAATTAATCCACCTTTTTAAATCTTCCTCGTTTATGTATGCATTTTTTGACAGTTAAAAGTTTAACTTGACAGCTAAAAGATTAACTTTGTCAGTTTAAAATACCAAGGTGGAGCCGATAGCTATCCGTCATAAGAGGAACAAGGAATATGTCGGCTTAAACAAACTACTATTTCCCAGTATTTTGTCATTTTTAAAAGAGAATTAACAATAATTTGACAATTCGCATCAGCAATAATGGGAAATTGTAGATATAGCGTGAATTTTTTTTTTATTAACGTTTCATTTAAAATTTAAGGGAATATCAGCGGCGCACTGCCGCCGGCCATTTTCACTAGATTTTAGCTGCAGCCGTCTTACCCGACTCGCATCGGCTTAAAATGTGAGCCGACAAAAACAAAGCCGCTGGTCTGATCATCTGCGCAGCCGCACTAAAAAAAATTGTGATCTTTTCTGGAAATTTTTTTATCCGAAATTTTTAATTTATATTAAAAACCCCAATTTCGTTGCAAAATTGTGTAAGCCGACTCTTTAGCCGCAGCCAATACTTAGTGGTTCAAGACGCCAGCGCACCTAAATTGGTCACGCCGCCGATAATTTAGGGTCGGTTTGGGTTTCTGATGTACACCCAGAAACAAAACTGGTTAATAAATACAAAACACCCATTTTGACAAAACGAGTTTAAAAGAATACAGAACTTTTGTAATAGCTTAAATGCGTGTTTTTGTAAAATACGTGTCTAGCTGCGTGAATAGCTGTTTTTAGAAAGTTTCTCGAACAACAGCTTTTTCTTACATTTTCGTTAGGGCACATTTTGGCCTGCGGAAAACATTTCAAAATAGTAATGATAGGATTCCATTTAAGTCTAGTCGGAGTAAGGAAGAAGTAAACGTTTATGCAACATTAAAATTGTATATCTTTAACTTGTTTGCAAACAAGGTAAATAACACATTATTAAAAGAAATTTATTACATATATATATTTTTAAATTTAGATCAATCATCTGTTAAATCTACCATTAATATATTTTCAGCAGTTTTCCCGCATTCGCTCTCTTTAACTAATATAGTTTGATCATTAGAAGTTTTATTTAAATCTTCAGATTCCTCAATTATTTTGTCAACGGAATCCATATTATTTCTGCTTTTATCTAGTATATCTTTTATTACAGATGCATTATTTGTAATCTCCTCATCTGTAGGTTTATTTGCTGTAGATTCATTTACTTTTTCTTCGGTTTCCACGATTTCTAGTTCCGAATCTGAAGACGAAGTGTTTAGTACAAAAACTTGACTAATTGTAATTGTTTCAAGTTTTTGAGATTTGTCTGATTCTAAGGATATGTGTGATAAAACACTTTCCATATCATCTTCTTGTGGTAGATTGGAATTTGCACCCTTTTCGTTGCATTTCTTTCTAATATTCTTAGCATTTTCATCATCTGATGACAATTGAAATGTCAATATACCATTTTCATCCTCCTCTGCTGATGATGTATGCAGACTTATGTTTAGACTAGAACCGGAATCTGCACAGGATAAACTTAAATCACTTAGAATCTCTACACTCTCCTCCAATTCTTCTGTCACCAATTGTTGCTGGGCAAATTGTTGTTGATGTAGCATACGTTGCATTTCATTATAGGCCATTGCGGCATAAGCCATATTGGGATCTATATAGTAATTAAAACCTGGTTCATTTGCAACTGCAGAATAGTAATCTACTTCATATTCTTCTGTGCCTTTAGCTTGATTTTTATGTTTACGTTTTTGTCTTTTACTACGACTTGACGAATTTGTACTATCGCTATCGCTCCTACTACTACTGCTACTTGTGTTGGATGAGGACGAAGATGATTTCTTTCTTCTCTTCTTTTTTTTCTTTTTAAGTTTTTTACTATATTTATGTTTAGTCCCTTCATCCGAACTACTACTTACAACTTCATGTGAGCTTTCCGACTTGCTGCGTCTTCGTGGCTCCCTTCGATGATTTCTATATCTTTCATAATAATCACGCTTTCTTTGTTTGACATCCAATTCCTTAAGTTTCCGTTGACATTGTTGATAATTGCGATCATTTTGTCGTTTATTGTGGGTCAGCATTGAGTTAATAGTTCGTCCCAGAAATCGTTTATTAGGCTTTCCTAAAGGATTTATTTTGCGCTCTGTTGGTAAGCTTTCTTTTTCTTTATATTCACTCATTTCCTTCATCAACTCCTCAATGGCTTTTCTAAAAGTTAATGGTAATATAGGGATTTGTATTTAATTACTTTGCATTATATTACCTTGTTAATTCAGATTCATCCATTTTCTAACAGATTGTTAATTTTATTTCTGTAATCTTTATTAATTATTAAAAAATTGTAAAAGTGGAAAAAAATCCGGAAAATTGTTTACAACAGCTGTTTTAAATGGCTGCCGTTATCAGTGATGCCAGATTTTTTGGGCCAAATAAGTCGGCAAAAAATTGCAATTACACACAAAAAATTGTTGCCAAGTAATTAGGAGCATTTCAACTAATAAAATAAAAATTATGTGAAAACTTGTTACCAAGTTTGATCTTGCTTCTACTGTTTGAATAATTTATGTGAAAAAACGTTATTAGTTGAAAAGATCGGCTTAAGTCTAGTTTAGGGGCCTCGCTCGGATTTATTTCAAATTTTCACCATTAGTAGAACTTTTAATGCTGAGCTCAAAAATACATTTTTTTTTTTGTCGGCGACTCTCGGTTCCCGAGCTATGGACTTCCAAAGTTTGAATTTTGAATCTTTGCATCTTCACCATTTCTGATCGGATCAAAACAATATACATATCATTTGAAAGCTTATTAAAGCACCTTTCATTTGATATATAATACTTCTAATTCCATTAACCCGTTAAGCGTCAAATTAAAAAAGTCTGTTTTTTAACCGAATTTTTAGACAAACCTCGTATTTTCTCAAAATTTGACTATTATAAAGGTACGATACAAATAATATTTATTTGTAGCTAAGATTTCAAGCTTTAATTTCATATATAATATTTCACTTTAACCCTTTTAACACCGTAGATATTAACATTTATATCGTTATTTAATTTTCTTCATTTTTGTACTTTTGTTCTTATATGTATATGTAAATTAATAACTTTGTTAAATTGCTAATTTTAGAAACAAATACACTTTTGTAAACACGCCGAAATTTCTGCAGCCCGGGGCGAAGCCTCAGCGAAGCCGAGAATTGGACTGATGGGAGTAAAAAAACCCCTAAGCCCGGCCGAAGGCCGGTTACACAGAAAAACTTTGCTCGGCATATGTATATATAAATTAATAACTTTGTTAAATTGCAATTTTTAGAAAACAAATAGACTTTTGTAAATACGCCGAAATTTCTGCAGCCCGGGGCGAAGCCTCAGCGAAGCCGAGAATTCGACTGATGGGAGTAAAAAAACCCCTAAGCCCGGCCGAAGGCCGGTTACACAGAAAAACTTTGCTCGGCATATGTATATATAAATTAATAACTTTGTTAAATTGCAATTTTTAGAAACAAATAGACTTTTGTAAATACGCCGAAATTTCTGCAGCCCGGGGCGAAGTTATTGCCACTTTTTTTCCCCCCAAACTTACCTATTTTAACTTTAATTTCGGTTTTTTTTCTGAGCGAGGCCCGTAAACTACATTTGTTCCCCAACTTTAACCATTAATAACTTTTTTATTATAAGAGATATAGTAACACATTATACCTTAAATGAAAGCTTGTAAAATGGGCTATAATTTTCTATAAATTTTTATTTACATATATAGACGTTTTTTTGAATAAACAGATATGTTATACAAAAAACTAGAATAAAAAATGAAAAACTTAAAACTGGGCTGTAATGGGTTAATTTATGAGGACATATTGTACCTCATTAGAAAGATATTTTAAAGAGCTTTCATATGACACCCATATTGTCGTGATCGAACTTGTACTTTTTGAGATAATCGTTAAAAACTATTCCAACTTTAATGCCCATTTCTGACGCAAGGGGGCGTCGCCGACAAAAAATTTTTTTTTTTGTTGAAATCAGCTCAAAAAGTACTATTCAGGGTAAAAAAAAAAAAAAAATCTGAGCGAGGCCCCTAAACTAGACTTGTTCCAAAAGATCTTATTTACTTGGGAATGATATTTTTGTGTGTAGTTAAAATAGTACAAGCAAGATCGGATATAGAACTTATCGATATTGTTAAACTTTCATTGTGCAGAAAATTATTCTATTTTCTTTTTTAATATGGAAGATTATACAAAAGTTGATAAAAATTCTCAGAATTTTAATGAAAAAAAATTTAAGTTTGTACACAAAAGAATCTTTGCCAAGTAATAAGGAGCATTTATTTCAAAAGTTATGCGAAAACTATTAACATTTTACCAAGGTTTTACTCTTTTCTACTTTATTATTGAATAATTTATGTGAAAAAAAAACTGTAATTCTCCTATTTACTTGGTAACGATTTTTTGAGTGTGCTTTCCCTCTGGAAATTTTTTTGTGAGCAAGTTTATTGGTGTAATTCTCTTTGGTACTCGATACCCGAAAAATTAATTGGTACTAAGTACCAAGTACATAGTACTCAAATATTCAATACGTTTACAATACTACAAGCTTTCAACTTTTCGGTATCTATTGAAAAAATTTCCCGAAGAATAGACGTGTTTCCCGAAAAATTGTAAATTTTTTTGGGAAAAAAATATAATTGTAGAAATATTTTAAAAATTTAGTGAAAAAAAAAATAATTGAAATCGGGTAAGTTAACTATAATTTGATTTGTAAAATATTTTAGCAAATTAAAAATCAACTTTTTCTTAATGACGCCATCTTTGATTTATGAATGATAAAAAAAATGCTAGCCGGTGAAATTAAATTTAAGAAAACTCATTTTTTATTATAAAACAATTGGAAATTACTAATCAAAAAATAGTTACAAAGTATAAAGTTAATAATTTATTTCTAAATTAAACGGATATTTGAACGAATTTCTAATGTACTTGAAAAATCTTGTGATGAGGTCGTCGTCTCATCAAATAAAAAATGGCCGACATTGGTGCGGTTTAATGCGGCGTTTATATTTTTGAATTACGGGTTTTATGTAAATTCTATTTCTTGATGTTCGTTTATTTATTTGTTTAAATTTATACATTTTAAGTTAAAATGGTTTTGGTTTTTGCATAGAGAAAAGAAAATGTCAAATGATTTAATTTTAATTTAGAAAACCCGGTGATAAAGTTTCGTTTTTTTTGGAAAATCGGACAACGGACGTTAGCGGTTCTGATAATTAAGATATACGCGACGTCGCCGATAAGAAGTCTCGCCCGCCTACACATATATATCAGCGTGATCGTCGTTAGCCGTTCTACGCGTTTTCTTCATCATGCCCGGAGCAGGCACTTTTAAGCTGTTCATCGGTAATCTTGATGAAAAAACTCAAGCTTCAGAGTTAAAACCGCTCTTCGAAAAACACGGTACCGTTGTGGAATGTGATGTCGTCAAGAATTATGGTTTCGTTCATATGGAAACTGAAGAACAGGGCCGTAAAGCCATTGAAAATCTCAACGGCTTTATGTTAAATGGCTATGGCATCAAAGTTGAAGCTGCCAAGAGTCGTCGTGCCCCAAATACGCCAACTACCAAAATCTTTGTGGGCAATCTAACCGATAAAACTCGTGCGCCCGAAGTACGGGAACTGTTTCAAAAGTACGGCACCGTGGTCGAATGTGATATCGTTCGTAACTATGGTTTTGTTCATCTCGACTGCATCGGTGATGTCCAAGATTGTATTAAGGAATTGAATGGTCGTGTTGTCGATGGTCAACCTTTGAAGGTACAAGTTTCAACAAGTCGTGTACGACCTAAACCCGGCATGGGTGATCCAGAGCAGTGCTATCGTTGCGGCCGTTCGGGTCATTGGTCCAAAGAATGTCCGCGCTTATTTGGCGGCAGCGGTGGAGGTCGTGACATGGGTCCGGGCGGCTATAGAGATCGTATGTACGGACGTGATCCTTATCCACCACCGCCACCACCACCACCATTCCTACGCGACCGGATTATGGATGGCTTTAGGGTAATAATTAAACTTTTTTACATATGTATATATCATTTATTATTTCTTTAGGTATATTGTTTTATGTAATCGCATTAGAAAAAAAATATTTTTAAAGATGAAAAAGTAACCCATCAATAGTGTACAACTGTGAAGTTTGACCAAAAAAGTGATTTTCAGACAAGTTCGTCCAAGTTTATTAATTTACATTTGTAATTTTTTTTTTTGTAAAAATATAAAAAAATACAACAAAATCGCGTTGTATGACTTTTTCTTTACAAAATTTATTGTCATTTGAAATTCTTCCCCTCAGATTCAACCTTTACAATATCTTATACGGATTTCGAGATATCTTGACATACACATTTTTGTAAAAAACGGTTTGTTTGCAAATTTTCACAAAATTGTAATAAAAAAGGTTAAACTTCGGAAAAATAGTCAGTTAAAATTCTTTGATATACCTAGTATTTTTGCAATAAATACAACATAGGATTTATCAATTAGGGTCGGTTTGGGTTTCTGATTTACACCCATCAATACCCATCAATAGTGTCCAACTGTGAAGATTGACCAAAAAAGGGATTTTCAGCCAAGTTCGTCCAAATTTTGGTAATTTCGAGTACAAACACAAAATTTTGTATTACATTCGTTAATTTTTTTTTTGTAAAAATATAAAAAAATCCAACAAAATCGTGTTGTATAACTTTTTCTTTACAAAATTTATTGTCATTTGAAATTCTTCCCCTCAGATTTAACCTTTACAATATCTTATACGGATTTCGAGATATCTTAACATACATTTTAGTAAAAAACGATTTGTTGCAAATTTTCACAAAATTGTAATAAAAAAGGTTAAACCTCGGAAAAATAGTCAGTTAAAATTCTTTGATGTAGTATTTTTGATATAAATACAACGGACGATTTCTCAAAGAAGAAATAAGATATCAGAATGGTTAAACCTTAGTTTTGTAAACAATAAGAACGAATTGCAGATTGCATAATAAATTTTGTGAAAAAGTCATAATACGCAATTTTACAACGTCCCAATAATAGCAAAAATCTGGGGTTTTCTAAAATTTATGTTAAGATGTCTCGAAAACCTTATGTGATGGAGAAATTCTGAGAGCAGATTCAGATTTAGCAGACTTTTTTTTATTCCAAGGACATCTAAAATTTTGTTGGCCTGTGTAGTCATAACTTTTAAATGTGTCTACAGATTTTTTTTTTTTTTTTTGAAAATAGGTTTTTATGAAATCGTAAATTTAGGGTTTCAACCCTTATATTCACTTTGTGTAGAGTATTTTTTTGTCAATACCAAATTGTAGACATGTTTGCTGGGTTGAAAACGGAACAGTTGGTCCAAAATAGTTTTCTTACCGATTTGCGGGTACAATTTTGAAAAAACAGCTCGAATAATTTTTAAAAACCTTTGACATCTTTAAAGATAACTTTTTTTTTTTAACCAGTATAAAATAAATCAAGCTTTTATAAATTTAATTTTAATATTTTTTATTTATCGCACAATTTTTTTTTTTTATAGGATTATGATTACTATGATCGTAGATTCGATGATTCGCGTGATTTATTCGAACGCCGTTATCAGGGATCGCGTATGCGTGATTTTCCACCACCACCATTATCGAGACGCGATCCAATGCCCTTGCCACCACCCTTGAGCGGCAGCTTAAGAGGTGGTAGCTTATCACGTGGTTATGATAGCATGTTTAGTAGACGTTCACCACCACCATCACGTGGCACCAATGGCATGGGTCGTTATGGCGGGTATGTTTTCAAAATGTATTAAAAAACACAATTTCTATTTTTTAAAACTTGTAATTTTTTACTTTCAGTTATGAAGATTTTAGTCGCGATTCATTTGACGATCGTATGATGTCTTCGCGTAATATGCGTGGTCCCTCACCACCCGGTCGACGTTATGCACCGTACTGAGATGAAATGTTCTCGTATTATAAAAATAATGGTTCAAAAACCGACACTACCAGACATTGAGTTTATGGGCAAGAGTAGTTTTTATAATAGATTTTCTTTAACAACCCATTTTAGGGTTTATTCTTATTATTAATTATATTCGAAACATGATGTTTTTTTTTTTAGTTGGAGTTTGCTCTTTTATCACATCGAGCATTTAAGCATTCATGTTTCAACTATATATTAAAATAAGATAATTTTAAACACTTCCATTCATAAGCAACTATTAAATGACTTTCTCTAGTTTTTTTTTTCATTTTGTATTTGTATAATTTGAAACTAAATTTTTTTCTCAAGGTTTTTTATTAAAACCCTTTATAGTTTTATGTTTTTTTTTTGTCTTATCACTTTCTAAGTTTGTAGTTTTATAGAACTAATTATGCATCTCAAAAACATAATTGTGAAAAATTCCCACTAACCACCACATTTTTGAGAAGACACATTCGTCATTGTATAAGAATATTCAAAAGTATAACATTACCATGAATATGATCTACAACTGCCTCATTCCAAGGCACACATCAAATATTTAATCAATATTAAAGATTTACATTATGTAAATACACGTAAAGAGAAGACATTAACAAATAAATACACAAATATTTTTGTGACAAAAAAAAAACTAATCTTTTTATTTAGTAAGGTTTTCTTGTATGTTTTAATGCAGAGTCCTTAAGTTAACAACGAAAAAATAAAATAATTAAAAAAATAACGTATAAAGTAAAAAAAACGATTCTTATAAAAGAAAAAAAAATTAAAATAGCATATAACAGCAAAAAAAAAGATGATAAAAGATTTCTTTTAAAATGCAAAAATTTAACTGGTAAAAAGGATGAACTAAAAATTATAATTCATTTTTAAAAATATGTTTACATTTGTTCATAAAACACGGTAAAATGTTTCAATCCTGCTTCCAAATGTCATTTTTAAACAACATATTTTAGTGGTGATCAACACTTGTCTTTTCCGTTTACTATTGATATACAAGGAAGTTCTCAGTTTTGCTAATTCGTTGGGCAAATGCTTTACCCATTTCTGTGGGAGCACTAAAAGCAATTTTATCCAAGGAAACTTCTTCACAAAATATTGTATTTAATTGCACTGCTTGTATAAGTTTGGAACCAATATGAAACGACGATGTAGCGGAGAAACCCAAATTCTAGAGATACCACATCTAAATGTTAAAGGAAATAAAAAGAAAAAAGATTTGTAAATGTTAGAAATTAGCTGCAATAGGGACCGATTAAATGGCTTGGCCAGAAACGATAGTCTGTCAATAACACTGCAACAAATTTCGGGTCATGGCAGACATCCCGGACCAATTTAACGGAAAATGAAAGTAGACCATTAGTAGACTAAAACCCCCAAAGGGTTTTGAAATCTTTGCTCTTGTTTTGTTTTTATAGGCTTTTAAAGTTGACTCTTTTTTAGCATATTTTTGCTCTTTTTACTATGGATGAAAATAAAATGTTGAAATGGGTAAAAATAAAATGCAATGACGATGAAAGCGAGGATGCTCATTTTCACACAGACTGTTTGATAGCTTTTTTTAGAAATGCGGTATTCAAAATGAGTTAAATCGGTCTAGCGCCTCAAAAGTTGAGTGAAAAGGTAAGGCAGCCTCAAAATGTTTCGTACAAATTGGCGAATTTTACTAAATTACGTGACTTGTCCATTTTGTAAACAGACATATAGAGATGAATAGTGTTGAATATTCACCTCAAGTACTTTTTTCACCTCAAAATTTTTTTCAAATCCATTTTTGTTTACTACAAGAAAAGTTGGACATTTTTTAACCAGAGACATAGTGAATAGTATTGAATATTTTACCTCAAATACTTTTATCACCAAAATTATTTTTCACCTAAAACGTTTTACACCTTGGCATTATCTCAAAATTTGTCATGGAAATTGGTCAATTCTATGTAATCGCGAGTAATGACAATTACGTAATTGCGTGTACTGAGTTTGTCAAAGACATCTTAAAATTAATAATAATTATTGTTCATCCTTAATTTCTTTCGAAAACGTATGACGCTTTTTAAAATAAACGTGAATTTTGTGTAATTTTTAATAGAAACTAAAATTTGTCGTTTCTAATAATAATTTTGGTGAAAATAGTATTCGAGGTGAAATATTCAATACTATTCACCTCTGTCTCTGGTTACAAACTGTCTAACTTTTCTTGTAGTAAACAAAAATGGAGGTGAAAAAAAAAATTGTTGAAAAAAGTACTTGATGTGAATATTCAACACTATTCATCTCTATATGTCTGGTTACAAAATGGACAAGTCACGTAATTTAGTAAAATTCGCCAATTTGTATGACACATTTTGAGGCTGCCTTACATTTTCACTCATAACTTGAGCAAAGATTTCAAAACCATTTGGGGGGTTTTAGTCTACTAATGGTCTACTTTCATTTTCCGTTGGAATGGTACGGGATGTTTTTTCTTGTTGCACAGTGTAATCGGCCGTACTTTGGCGTCTGTATTTTAATTTTTAATGCCCAACGTTTGAATATGCAACAGGGGAAACTAAACAAGTAGTGGTGAAAAAAATAATAGTTCGTATTACAGTAGTTTGATAAAATCTTTGTTATAAAGTGGATTACTTATTTTCAAAAACCGCTAGATTGTACAAAAGTTTAGTGGTCTTACGTTAACCAAATAGGGCCAAATTGTGCCATGTAAATAAATACTGTTTAACATGAATTATCGTTTTGAATTAAAAAATATAATAACCTACAGTCTTAAACTAAAAACAAACATAATTTCAATAGGTTGATAAAATGGAACTTTGAAAATATAAGCCGTTGTAATGGTGTCTAGTGTAGTACCACGTCAGTGGAATTGTAATGAAAACTAAGTCACGTCAGTCGCAGAGGGTTACAAAATAAATTTCCGCGATTCCTTTCACTAAATCAACTAAAATTATAAAATGGTTTTGAGATTTGCTTAAAAAAAAAAATAACACTGTATGACATCAAAAAAAAAAATTAATGAGGTCCTATAACTGAGCCATGTGGTACATCTAAACACTCCGAATTCGAGTCATTACAATCACCAAACTGACGTCGACCAGACAAATAAAAAAAAATTATTTGCAAGAAGAATAAAAGAAACAGAAAAAATTGCATAGCTTATGTATTAAGGTCGTAAGCAAGGTCGTGCTATATCCTGTACGAAAACCTGATTGTAATGAATTAAGTAAGTTATGCTCGTTCAAAAGCATCATACCCTGATCCTTAATAACGTGCTCAACAATTTGAGACAAGACAGGAACCAACGAAATTGGCCTAAACTTGTGACGAAAATTCTTCTTCCTAATAGGGATTACCTTAACAATTTTCCAATCAGCAGGAAATTTAGAATTAGTAAAAATATTATTTATTAGATACAAAAGTGTCCTATGAATAAAAGGAAAAATTATTTTTGATAAATTTTAGGGGTAAATCATCAGAACCAGAAGAATTAGACTTGATATTGGAAAGAGCAATACGCAGATCTTCAAAATCAATGTTACGAATGAGAAACGTTTTAAGCATTAAGCTCAATTTTTGCGTAAATTTTGACTTTGTACAAAACAAATTTATTAACTAATTTTTTATTGTATATTCTTTCTTTCAGCTTTACAAAATACCAACCCAAACGATCTTGGTACCAAAACTTTATAAGTTTTATGTAGGTTTTCAGAATTCTTTTTTAATTTTGTTTTTTTTTTTTTTTTTCAAGTGAGTTGCACATTCACTAAATATAGTTTAAAAAAATTTAATTGAAATACTTATAAAATTAAATATGTTTAATTTTCTTCGATCTTCTTTTATTATATGATTCTTCTTCGAGCTTAAGATCTTTTGTTAAAACGATTGTAAATTATTAATTTCCAATATTTCGTCTCCACATTGGGAGACTTCTTCAGGGAAATTTATTTTAATTTAATTTTAAAAATTGTTAAAATTAAATTAAAATAAATTTCCCTGAAGAAGTCTCCCAATGTGGAGACGAAATATTGGAAATTTATAATTTACAATCGTTTTAACAAAAGATCTTAAGCTCGAAGAAGAATCATATTATAAAATTAAATTTTTTTCACTTTAATGTAAGACCTCACTATATATGTAAGACCCCACTATATAAAGGGTTTCGAAATAAAAATTTTACTTTATAATAAAGATTTCATTTAAACTGTTAAAATACAAGCTATCGTTCCTATTACTTCTTCACCACTGAATGTAATGAAATGTATTTTTAATTTACCAACGCGAATTTCTCAATTTAACAAATTTAAATTTATCTTAAAACACGAACATTGTCTTTTTTTTTATCAACTTACTTGGCCTCAAATTCTTCTTCTGTACAACAATCAACACCATTTATACATAAATATTTATTAGCCTTATCCAATGGTTGTACCAGACATAAACCAACAATTTGCATTTTTCTAACAGCAAAATAGGCCACAAATGTTTTCGGTATTATATACGATGAGAAACCCAATTCTTTATCTACAATTTTTAAAATATCCATTAGACGCTCCCGCCGTTTGGGGGGTGATGATTCAGTTAAACGTAAAATACGACCATCTGGTGCCCATTCCGGATAAATTGCCACAATGTCCTCATCAATCCAACCCTTAAAACGTAGAATATGTAGAGAGGCATGAAAATCTCTATGAAGTTTTTCCTCTTCTGGTTCGTGTATGGTATAAACTAGACCACATTGTTTGCACTGATGGGCACCAAATTCTTTTTGACCAGCATCAATTTGATATTGATTCGCACCGAAACCAGCATTCCAAGAGCGTTGTTGTTGTTTACGACATGAAGAAGGTTGTTTTAAAGGTTGACAACCACCAGGATAGAAAAGAGGAAACAATTTCTGTTGTGATGTATTAATACCATTTGCAGTTTCAACAGTATTTTCTATTGTAGGTACTTTTGGTGTAGGTGTGAGGGTTTGTAGAATTTGTTCGGGTAGTGTTATATCCTCATAAATATTTATGGAATTAACTCTATTTGTACTTAAATTCACATTCGTATTTCTTCATCAATTAGGTTGTTATCATGTAAATCAACTACTACATTACTCGAAGTAGCTGCATTTGTGGTGGTAGTTACATATTGTGATAAAATAGCATCAGCTTCTGATTTTCTTTGATTATAGTTGGCTATAAATATATCAAAATTTTCTTCTGTACATATATTATTTTCCAATAGAAAATCCAAAAAACTATGCTGTTGAGCTGTAATCTCTGGATCCGTTGTATTACAAGGTATTCTCTGGCGGAAATCGGTATTTTGATGTTCCGTTACTATCATTACCAATTCATCAACAATCCGTTCAGCCTCTTCCTTATGATTGTCCGGATCTCCAATAAATATGGTAAAATTTTCTTCTGTACATATATTATTGCTAATAAGAAAATCTAATAATAAATGTTGCCTTTCTATAATTTCTGGATCCGTTGTACAAATGGTAATCTTTTACGAAATTCGGCAAAATCTTGATTATCATCCAATTGTATATCATCGATTAGAGGCGATTCATCATCGTTCATTAATGCCAATTGTTGATCTATTTCATCCATAAATTCACTGTTTGTATCATTTTCATTAATAGTTTGATCATCATCATCATCCTCTTTTGGTAGTGTTAAATCACCAAAAGCTGTGTCATCTAGATTGCGTAAAATAACGTCAACTTGTTGTTGTTCATCCGAAAATGCATTGGCAACTGAAATTAGGAAAATTATTTATATAAAATAAAAATATTAAAGCCATGCTCAATGCAATGCATTTTATATGCTAAGATTAACTTTCTAACGGGTAAGGCTGCCTCAAAGCAGTCTTCATAAAATTTACCACAAATGCGTCAAATGAGCGTTTATACTTAGAAATTAATATATTCCGATAGAAAACTAAATTTGCTAAATATTTTTCAAAGAAATTTTTCGTGTGTCGTACACGGTTTGGAAGCGAGAAAGCTTCAAAATCAGAACTTCGTAGAAATTAGTCCAAGGACTCACAGGATTTTATCATTATTCCTCTAAAGAACATCGTTTTAACTTATAAACTAATAGACGGATTTTTATGAAATTTTGCAGAAAGAAGACATTAAGTATTAATAGCAAAGCGTTTAAGTTTGAACAATATAAATTAATTACGATTGTCATTATCTGACGGTTGCAAAACACTTTCTAACATAAATATAAATTGAAGTTTAGTTACTTTTTCGCCTAATTTCGCTTTTTCCAAAAAGTGTCATTTACTTTGCGTTTTAACAGCTGTTCAAAACATACAACCTCGTGGATTTTTTTTAAAAATGAAAAAAAAGTGAATTCCGAGTGCTCATTAAACATTACTTTTTGCGAAAAAAAAACGTCAATCAAAGGAAAAGCTTGATAAATACTATGGAAACTATGCAAAATCGATTTCAATGGAAAAAGGGATTTACTGACTTTCGTTGTGGTCGCTCAAGTACAATGACGCTGAACGTTCTGGATGGCCAATTGAGGTCAATACATCCGAAAAAATACACGATATGGTGTTGGCCGATCGAAGATTAAAAGTGCGTGAGATTGTTGATGCCATAGGCATTTCATATGGCAGTGTGGTTTCGATTTTAAATCAGTTGGGTTTAAGAAAGCTGTCTGAAAGATGGGTGCCGCGTTTGCTCTCAATTGACCATAAACGTAATCGTGGCCAATAAGGTGATGGCAACAGTTTTTTTTTTGATGCACGCGGGATAATAAACATCAATTAACTTCAAAAGGGTAATTGATGATCACTTAAATTTTGGTCCCCATATTGATGCTATTTCTGCTAAGGTAACTCTAGGTCTGAGATCACTTTACCGCTCTGGACTTCACCAGCCACTCAGGGTTAAACGTATGATCGCACATGCTTTACTCATGTCACACCTTAAATATGGCATTGAGGTTGTATGTGGTACGTGTTGATAGGCTTGAAAGTGTGCTTAGGAGAATAGTAAGATTTGTTTTTGAAATTGCTCATTATGACCATGTTCGCGTAAGGTGCTGTTAATGAATTTTTGGGATGTTCCTTTAAGCAGTACCTTGAATTACGTAATATGCTTTTCCTGTTTTAAGATACTTAAATTTAATGTGCCACAATATTTGGCTTCTAAATTTGTATTTTTTAGATCTCCGAGGAATACCCATATTGTTTATCCCTTGTTTACTTGCTCAGTTTATGAACGATCATTTCTTGTTAGAACTGCGAGATTTTGGAATCAGTTACCCGAAAATTTGCATGATTTAACTGTTTTCCACCGATACTTTTAAAAATTGACGTAATTTTCAGAGGAATCATGATCTGAATATTCGGTGATTTTCTTTTTTTTTTTAATTTCGAGGATTGGGGCTATTATTTCATAATGGTCATGTCATATTTGTGTACTTGTGTCATATCTTACAAGTGTTTTTTTTTTCTTCTTTTCTCTATTATTATGGTTGCTATTAATATTGTTTTCTTTATTTTTATTAATAATGTATTATATTATAATTTTTTTCTTATAATTAGTAAAGTATTTTGTACTACTAAGTAATACGTTTTGGCCTTGTAGGCTCATCAAACTTCAACTTAATCACTAATACATCTCTAAACTCTACAAAGAAGGATGAAATGAATCCACAAATGATACAACAATTCTTCTTAAGAGAAAAGAAAAAGTATAATGCAAGAGTAACAATATTCACCGATGGTTCCTTTTCAAATGGGAACACATCGTATGCTGCAATAGAACAAATGGAAAATGGAAACCATAGAATCCTTCATCAATCTATACTACCCTTCCAATCAGGAATTTTTTCGGCTGAACTAGCAGCTATAAGATTTGCAGTATGTTATGCTGCCAAAAGCGGACAACAAGCCCTTATTTGCACTGACAGTCTCAGCGCAGTTAAATCATTAAAACAACAAAGCAATAACAGAAAGTACATCCTAAATAATATTGAACTCCAAAACAAAGTTATCATTCTCTGGATACCTGGACATCTAGGTATTTCGGGTAATGAATACGCTGACGCTGCTGCAAAAAATGCCATTAATCATCCTTTAATAATTGAAGTACCACCGCTAGTGCCAGTAATGGTCAATTTTCACAAAAATTTACAAAAGGAACAACAACAACAAATATGGAACAGTTCACACAGCTTTCTTAAATCACATAACAGCAACACGACAAGACCACCATACAACAAACATCTAAGCCGTGAAAACTGTATTATTCTTGCACGAATACGTGTTGGAGCCACAAGATTCAGCACACAACATTTCTATGAAAAAACACAGCCAAGAGGATGTGAACTTTGTTCAGAGGACCTCACAATCAACCATATATTTAAAAGCTGCCCAAATACCTCAACTGATGAGCCATTAGAAAAAATACTAAATTGTAACAGCAAGGAATCAATTAAAAAAATTAAGAATATTCTTAAATCAGCCAATGTATTGAATGAAATTTAAATTAACCATATATAGTGTAATGTCCTAGTAGCCCACACTATTCTAATTTTTTTTTTTTGTATTTATGAATTTATGTTTTGTAGAATACTTTATAAATAAATAAATAAATAAATAAATACTATGTCAACTTATTGGACCGATTTAACGAAGATTAAAAAAAAAAAAAAAGACACCATATGACCAAGAAATGCCCATTTTATGGACCTCGAAAAATCCTATTTTTTGGAAGGGAGAAACGTTAGACTAAGTGTATTGAGCTAAAATTAGATTATGTTGAAAAATAATTTTTTTTTTCAAAAAAAACTGTGTTTCATTCAAAACGACACGGACTTATTGATCCGCCCTCGTATATTAGATATTTGAACGCAATTATATACTGGGATTCATTAGGGAAAATTTGTAATAGGGTTAAAAGGAGGAGTATTTATATAAGTATTTATGTATATGCGTTTGTACCTATCTATTTTTATTTTTTTATTTTTAAAAAATTTAATGTTTTCTGAAATTTGTTTAGTTTATGTTAAGAATTGATTTATTGTTAAATATTTGTATAGTAAAATTTTTTTAGTGAGTTGTACATATATAAGCCATATTTGGCCCCAAGGGCTTGATTTGAGATTGTATATATATATATATATTATGTCCTGTGGTTCCTATTGGGAACAAAGGGCCACAAATGATTTGAGATTGTATAATAAAATAAATAAGTAAAACTTGCTTGTTATTCGCTTTTTATGTGATTGAAAATTTTGATTCCATTAAACCAGGAATTCACGTCAAAAAAATGTTGTTTTAAATAGGAAATTAAAATTGATGTCTGTTTTGACATATTCATGCAACAAAACGAAAATAAAAGCGAAAGGTCCACTTTAGTAAAAATGCTATATTGGCGAACATTCCCCTATACATTATTTATTTTTTTATTTATTTTCTTCATTTTCAATGACCTAGCCTTTGGCCATAATCGGTCATAAACTTCTACTCAAAACAAGTTACAATATTTCTGTATTATTATAACAAGATAATTATAACAAGATAAATATTTAGAATTAATTAATAAAATAATTATAAAAAAAAAAATATATAATAAAAAATATTAATTATAAAATAATTAAAAAATAAAAAAAAAAAAAAAAAAAAAAAAAAACAAATCCCAAACAATCTTAAACAAAAAATTTAATCTATATCAGCCATTAATTGCTGATAAAATAAAAAAAAAAAAAAAAAAACTCTTCTATCATCTATTAGAAACATTTTGAATAAGTTTTCTTTTGAATGTATTAACCGAATCACAGAAATCTCGCCTTAAAGTATTTGGCAAATGATTAAAAGTCCGTGCTACTCTCACCTGGAACGATCTTTCCAAAATTGGAGTTAATTTTGGAAATTTTATCTGCCTGTTCCTGACAGTTCTACAAAATTCAAACAAGTCTACTATGAAAACAGGCGATTTAATTTTCAAAACCTTATAAAAATGTAATAGGCATCTAATATTAACAACCTCAGAAATTAGGGTGGCCCGGTAAATGCTTTTTTATGAACTGATTAAAATAATAGCAATATTGATGCCTTGACAAAAATAATGACCTGAATTTAGGAAAATAGAAACAAAACATTTTTGGAGGGTATCTTTAGTTCCCTGCCATCGATTAAAGATTTTAATATTAGTTTTTTTTTTTTTTTTGACGAAAAACAAATTTAGAATTCTTCTTTTTGCAAAATTTGAGCTTTGCATTAGAAACATAATTAAAAAATTTTGATAAAATTAAACTTCGTCTACCATTGCGTTTTTTAATGCAAATTTAGAACTTTTTGCAAAATGGATCTTAAAAATTGCGATTTTGCGAACCTGTAAAAAACAAGTTTGTTCAAACAATGTTTACTTTTTTTTATCGACATACATAGACATTACCAGATTTAAACGCTAGCAGGTAACTTAAGGGGGGAAAAAGGCATATTTGTCTTCTCTGGCGATGACTTTGCTTTTTAAAGAAAAAAATCCCGGCAATAATTTTCAAACAAACTTAATTTTTTAATTTTTAATTTTAAATTTAGAATTTTTCTTTTTGCAAAAGTTGAGCTTTGCATTAGAAACATAATTAAAAAATTTTGATAAAATTAAACTTCGTCTACCATTGCGTTTTTTAATGCAAATTTTGAACTTTTTGCAAAATGGATCTTAAAAATTGCAAATTTGCGAAGTTTGTTCAAAATTTGTTTACTTTTTTTCTCGACATACATAGACATTACCAGATTTAAACCCTAGCAGGTAACTTAAGGGGGGAAAAAGGCATATTTGTCTTCTCTGTCTTTTTAAAGTAAAAAAGCCCGGCAAGAATTTTCAAATTAAAAAATATTCAATTACATAAGGAAGATAAAGCAAAATAGAAACTAAATCAATACTCTCGCCCAGTGATTTATGTATTTTATAAATTTCTGCTTGCAGTTAATCTTAAAAATATGATTTCTTGAATTGCAACCTTCATTCTTACCTGCATTTCTGATTTTAATGCGTCTTTTGATTTTTTTCTTTTCGGGCACTAAAGTCAATTTACCATTTGAGCTTACGGTCGCTTTAATATTATCCGTAATGTAAACTTCCTTTCGTGTAGTTGTATTACAACCCGATTTGAAAAATTTTCTCTTCAGATTTGTTTGTGAAATATTTTCATCAGATTTGGCAGATAGAGCATCATCAGTTTGAAGAGAAATTATAGGTATAACTTCTTCTTCCATAGCCGTTAAGGTATGTTTTGAATTACCACCATCACCACTTTGATCCAACTCGGAATCACATTCAATATCAGAAAAATCAGTATCCGTAAGTTGATAAGTAGACTGTGAAGATTCTGATATGTTTAGGGATTTTGTGAATCATTTGGTAAATTATTATTATTCGAATCATCGTGATTTGATATGGATGATAAAGGTCTAGCCATGGCTATGGGATTAGAAGCTTTACGGAATATATTGTGAACTTTTTCAATTTGTTGTTTTTCTTCACGTTTAGCGGTTATCAGTTTTCGTAACTTTTCATTGCGTACATTATTAAGTATTTGATCTATATCAACGGGAGCATAGTGCTTCTGTGGCACAAACATGGTATGTGGTCTTTTGCGTATTTTATGATGAACACCACGATTTATGGAGGCTGATTGTGAATTCAAACTACGTCTATGCGAATTTTTCGATTTAGCTTGATTTGATCCACTACTACTGCTGCCCTGTGATGTTTGGCCAAATAAGTTTCTGCAACTTGAATGCCTGGACAATTGGTGGGTGAAATTTTATTACCCGAATAAAATGATTTTGTTGAAATCGATACACTATCGACGGGAGAAATTGAAGTTTTTGCCATCTTGCGCATGGGACTCAAACCAGTTGATCCCTCAACTTCACAGTGTCTTTTATTTACAAATTTTTTTAAGGTCTTTCGTTTTTCCTTAACATGTTCTTGCTCTTCCTCACTGGAAGTCTCTTCGATGATCATCGATTTTTCTCTGGGTGTTATTTGCAGAGAATTATTGAACATTTTTTGTAATTGTTTTTCTTCTTGAGCATCTTTGCGAGTGGGCGTTTTCATGGGAATATTTTCTTTGTGGGGCGAAGTTGAAAATTCTGTTTCATTGGGTGATTTTTTTAAACTTAATCTCACACTACGTCTGGAGGGTGAAGGTTTTTGTTCTTCGGAATTCTCGGCCTCATCCGATTCAGTTTCAAAGAAACTTAT
This sequence comes from Delia radicum, assembly GCA_021234595.1. NCBI lineage: Eukaryota > Metazoa > Arthropoda > Insecta > Diptera > Anthomyiidae > Delia > Delia radicum. Next base: position 210,387,642 of record CM037853.1, read on the forward strand.
TACGCGTGGCGTTTTCTTACATGAACCCATTAGAGCCTCTATGGTTTTTGTACTTTTAGGTGTTTTATTACCATTTTTCAATTTGCGTAAACTCAGCGGCTCTATGCCCCTTAACATTTCTTCATCTTCGTCGACCGCCTCGTTACCTTTTGCGTTTCCAAATAGTTTCTTTTTTCTTTCCGATAATCGTGGTGTATGATTACGCATTGTCCGAGTTTGTTGACGGGCACTTTTTGGAGTTTCCATTATTAAAATGTCTTAAATATTTGTACACACTCGAAATTATTTAAACACAATCGACTTTCCTTTGTTTTTCACGTGGCACTTTTCTTAACGCTTTTCTATTGATGTTGCACGAAATTCTAGACATTAGATTTTCTTACATTCCTTTGTACAAAATTGTGGGACATCAGTGTTCTAGTGGGTTTTTAGCGGGAAGAAAGCAGTGTTGCCAAGTATTTTTCTTACAAATCCTTCCTATTAACAAAAAAAACCACCAAGATTTACTTTAGTACAAAAAATGCCTATAAAAATTTATTTTCCCCAAAGGTGCTCATACACTGGCAATATTATTGCGCCAATTAATGCGATTTTGTCCTTTAAACTATTACCATATATTGTAATAGAATAAATAACAAACACGAGAAGTGAAATAATATTGCAAGTGTATTAATATATAATAACTTTTTAGTTTTTATTTCAAATATTTCTAAAGGTATCCATACACTAGCAATATTATTGCGCAATTTTTTTGATTTTGTTCCTTAATCTGAGATATTGTGCAATAACATTGCTGGTGTACCTTAAGTTACCCATACACTATGCAATATTATTGTTCAACTTTTGCTATTGCGCAAAATATTACCAGTGGTTATTTCAGATTGGAAGTTCGTACAATATATTGGAAAAAATCAAAAAGGTTTTGATTCTTATTGCGCAACCAAGAAATGTGAAAAAATATTTTATAGTGTGTTGGCCACAATGTGCAATTTTCATATCCCTCCACAACAGAACAAAAGAGTGGTTCCATATTTTGTGCAAAATAATTGTACATCTAATTGCACTGTGTAGATAAAAATGACAATAATAATATTTTTTCTTTCTTTTATTTCTTGTCAAAATTTTAAGAAATTTTTTATCCTGTTTTTACCCGCCTCAAATTTCCCCTTAAACTTCCCCTAAACGACAAAAAACCCCTAAATCTAAGGAAAACCCAATTAACTGGCAACAATGAGAGAAAATAACATGTGCTATCACAATAAAGTGAATACCATTAACATGCAGTGCTGCCATATATATTTTTTTAAAGAAAATAATAGAGTATACAAATACATTAAAAAAATATTGTATTTTGTATTTTTGTAATACAAAAAATTAAAACACTATTTTAAAAAAATATTTTCTGGAAAACTGAAAAAACAGTTAAAACTGTTGATATGACAACGCTATATATGTATATACCATCACAAAAAACTAAGGTGCTGTAAATTTCAGTACTATATATTAACGCCGTTATTATGTACTAGCGGGGCGGCTTATGTTTTAAAAATATAAAGATAGAAATTAAAAATGATTTCCTTCTTGAAGCCACATTCACACTAGATAGCAAAACACGTGTTTTGCCAAAACACGTTTGAGTTCTCATAACAGAATATCTTCTGCTTCCTCTTTTAAACCATGGATGGTAACCGATTAGATACGGGTATCGCTAATGGTAACGCTATTTTCGTTTATTTCGGTAACGGTATTTTAGGGGTAACGATAGTTCAGTTATTTTGTTAACGGCTTTTTAGCGTTAGCGTATCGGCAAATATTTTATAGAGTGTTGGCCGCATTGTACAATTTTTTTTATCCCTCCACAACAGAATATAAGATTGGTGCCATATTTTGTGCAAAAGTATTGTACAACTTATTGCACTGTGTAGGGCAAAATGACAATAATGCTTTCAATAAGATTTGTAATAATATTGGAAATTTTTTACTACAAACGTGTTTCCGCTCAACCCCCCCAAAAAAAACCACCATGACCATGACACCATCATTCTCGAACGGATATTTTTTGTTTTTAAAGTAACAAAATTATTGAATCGTCATAAACACAGAATATCTTATCACTGTATGAGTGTTTTTCTCTTCTTCTTTTCTTAAATTGTTTAATTTGATAATTATTTTTTTATTTTCAAAATAATTAAAAGCTTTATCATCTTTAACCCATGTCAAACGAAGGTCAACAATGGCTCAAAAAAAAAATTTAGAGTTTGGAATTGAATATTGATCAGGCTAATAACGTTAAAATCTTCATTGCTTCAAATTATTAATGAAAATTTATCTGGGAAGTATTTTCAGTGAAAATCGTTAACCCTTGTTGAACCAAATTCCCAAAAAGCAAAAAAAAGCCAAAAATTAAATCGCTAATAACGCTAAACTCGCGTTTTGCCAACACACGTCTTAAAGCTCGTTATTCTATTACAAAAGTTGTTTGTTCTTTTACATTTGTTTTGGAAAAACGAGTGTTTAGAATTTAAGTGTGAACGGTTTATAAACTCTTTTGAAAATCGCTACGTCTGGCGAGAAATTGCCACATCTGACAGCCGTGTTATCAGTGATTGATCTGGCAGCATCGAAAATTATTATTAGGAAACGGACATACAACTCTGTCTGTTTAGTTTCCAAACTTACTCACCACATCGATCCCGCTTAAATCATTATTTCACCTCATTTTAAGCAAAATCAGTGGTGACTTAAATGAGTTAACTTTTTATAATGGCCGCAGCAAGTTCTAGTTCTTTTATCAAGTTTTATTTTTGATAAATTAAAGTGTTTTAAATGCTTAAAAATTAAAATTCTTTGTGATTTTAAGAAAATGTATTGTTGTAATTTACAAAAATGAAAAAATCTTCTTCAAAATCAGTGGTTTTATAGTGTTTTTCTTGAAGTAAAATTTGTGAAAATTAATTGCAACAATGGTACCTTGTGTGTTGTGTTTTTGTAGGGCCAATTGGAAAATAGCTTTTAGCTTTTGGCAAAGGGGCCAGTAGGAAATGTAAAAAAGTTGTAAATCTAAATATATGCAAAATTATATTCCAAATAGAAAAAAGCAATAAAATTAAAAAAAGCAATAAAATAAAAAAATTTAAGCAAAAAAAGTTGTACATATAATTTATACAAATCATATTAAAAAATGCAATACAAATAAGAAAGAAATTTAAAGCAAAGTTTCATCAAAAATCGTCATATACAAATTTAGCAATTAATAAAAAAAATAGTGTCAGTTTTTTTAGGAAACACTTAAATGTTAAGGTAAGTTTTAATTATATCTTACTTATTCTAATAGGAAAATGACATGAAATTTATAAAAACAAAAACCTAAATTATACCCAAAGCATATACAATTTACAAAAATATTTGAAAGCATGTACTCTAATATTGCAAGTTAAGCAATTAAATGGAAAAATTCAAAATGATTTTTATTTTTGTTGTCAAATCCATGTTATTGGTAAGTTTGTGGGTAATATTGAAAAAGTAGTTTTTTGAAATTAGTTTATTTACCGTCTGTGTTCGGCTTAAGTAATGCTACACGCATAAAAAAGCGCCCCTACTGGAAATATAAATGCTGGTAATTAATGTCCGACTGAAGACTTCGGCGAAAAAAACTATATTTGGTCGGTTTTTGGTATTTTTAGACAATGTGGACAAATTTTGATATTGAAAACATATTTGGTGAGCCATTTTAATTATATTTTGAGTAAAAATTTAAAGAAATTTTAGTATTCCCGATTTGGCCGATTGTTCGGCCGCCGATTATTGAATTTATTGATAAACTATGGACTTTTCTCTAAATTTTCCACTCAAAAAACTTTTTTTTCATTTGTCAAATATGTCCATAACGCTTTAAAATACCGAATACCGACAAAAATCATTTTCTGGCCGAAGTCTTCGGTCGGATACTACTGGTAATATATAATTTTGTTATACTACTGGTATATACTTTTGTTTGTAAAACATTTCCGTTTCCCATGTTTCTAAAATACCGTTACCGAACTAATCTAACAAGGTCTGAAAACAAAAATTGCTGTAAATAGATATATTTTCCAAAAGTTTGATTATAAACTAGCCAGTCATTAAAACTCGGGCATAAGGGGGCTAAAAATATCGGTGGGCATTAACGTTACCTAAATAACTAAAATAACGTTAGCCTTAAAATACCGTTACCGACATAACTGACAAATCGTTAGCCCTAAAATAACGTTACCGAGATATCTAAAATACTGCTACCGCTGAAATACTGCTACAGAAATAAATAAAATACCGTTAACGCTAAAACCGTTACCGAAATAACTGAAATATCGTTACCCCTAAAATACTGTTACCGAAATCAAAGAAAATAGCGTTACCCGCATTCGAATACCTATGGTAAATATTTTCAAAATTGTTTCTTCTATCACATGAATAACCTTTTGTCTATATGTTTAACCGACGTTTAAGCCATTCTCGCTAATCATATGTTAAATTATGACAGTTTTAAGTGTTAATCAAATTACAAATATTAAAAATACAGTTTTTGCTTAGATTAAATAAAAGCTACGCAGACAAAATTGGAGTCAAAAATATTTATATTAAACTTTTGTTTGATTTCAAAATGAATTTCAATTAAAAGTTTAATAATATCTGTTTAAATGTTTAATTTTCAATTTTTTTAACCCATAACTACAACAAACCCTGCGGGAAATAGATCAGTCACTGGTATGGTCACGTGACTAGAACTTTATGTGTATGAACCTGTCCTAGTTTCGGTTCTGTCATATGAAAGTGACTGGTACTTTTAACATGGGCTTATCGTAGGAGGTGACAATTTCCATCTTTTGAGCTAATTAAGATATGTCGGAGAACTTGTCGAATATAACATATCACCGAACTGGTTTATGTGAATTCGCAACAGAACGAGTTGAAAGTATCTAGTATGCAAACTAGTCCCATGGTAGCCATATTATGTACGGGCTGCTAAAAGAATCCGGACGGATTCAGTCACTGAACTTATCTAAAAGATTATGTCACATTAACTGTTTTTATAATATTGCACAAGTCCAAAAAAATGTTATTTTTTATTAAATAACAGAAACATGAATAGTCCAAATGCCGTTTTTGGGCCGAACTCTTTGGTCAGACTCAATAATTTTATAATTTTGCAGACTTTACCCTATGGAAAATTAAGACGAAGTGAAAACGACAACTGTATATGGAACGCCCCTTTCACTTTAACAAGGAATGGGAAACTGACCCCATGTGACATGTCCCCTAGAGTGTCCCTTAGAGTGTTCCATAAGTTTAAATGTTGGAAATGTTATTACGGTACCCTATAATTTTTTTTATATTTGACTTGAATATAATTCATGTGTAATTATAGGCCTCTAAGAAAACGCCTACCCTAAGCGACTATGCCTTAAAGAGCGAACCATGCGTTTATATGGGGAAAAAATAACTTTTTTTCAGTTTTAGCAAATTTTTTTTATATACTGTAATAGTTTTTGTTCTAAATGATAAATTATGTATTCAAAAAGGTATAAAATCCAAAATCGGTTAATAACTAGCCCAGTAATAAATACTGCCCCAGACCACTAATGTGTCAATTATTACTTGACCGAAAAATCTTAAAAATTTTTGAAATTGATTCCCTGCAGGAAGCTTGGGGTCAAATGTCTCCAAGTCTCCACTTTTGTTTACTATTTTGTTGACATTGTCAACTAAGCGTCTACACTTTTTTACTTTATTAACTCACAAGTAAATTTTTGGTTCCAATGTCTACATATGGTCCCATTAGATATAATTAGTCACTAGTGAATCTATGGTTCTTATGTCTACATGTGGTCCCATAAGAACTAACGAGTCACTAGTGAATCTTTGGTCCAATGTCTGCATATGGTCCCATAAGAACTACCTAGTCACTAGTGAATCTATGTTTCTAATGTCTACATATGGTGCCATAAGAACTACCTAGTCACTAGTGAATCTTTGGTTCCAATGTCTACATATGGTCCCATAAGAACTACCTATTCACTACCTAGTCAATAGTTCTAATGTCACTAGTGATTTTCAATGACACGTACATGTTAAATGTCTATAGCAAATTACATTGCCTGGGGAATATTTGGTTAGTAGTACTGGTGACACAGTCAATAGTGAATCAATACTTTTTCACTATTGACATTTCCTGCAGGGTTACTACAATATAATTTTTTTATTCAAAAGACTCAAAATTGTGTGATGTGGAAGAAGATTTTTTTTTTTCTTGTCGTTAACCTGTCTTAAGGTGATGTCAAAAACGGACAACATTTTTGGGGTGCTTTTCAAATTTCTAATTTCAAATTTTAAAATGTTTTCTTCGACAAAAGCGAAAAAAATTATATTTGCACTCCAGGGTCTTGTTTAAAACATCTTGAAGAATAAAAGTAAAAAATGTAAAATTATCCCCCACTACATTTGGGTAGAGCAACGATTTGATTTTTACGGGTTTCCAAGAAATTGTGTTTTTGGTAATATTTATTATTTGTTGTCATAAAATATTTAAAATCGAAAATTAGCTACTTTAGTACCCTGCAGGAAGCTTGGGGTCAAGTGTCTCCAAGTCTCCACTTTTGTCTACTATTTTGTTGACATTGTCAACTAAGTGTCTACACTTTTTACTTTATTAACTCACTAGTAAATTTTTGGTTCCAATGTCTACATATGGTACCATTAGAACTAATTAGTCACTAGTGAATCTATGGTTCTTATGCCTTCATGTGGTCCCATAAGAACTAACGAGTCACTAGTGAATCTTTGGTCCAATGTCTGCATATGGTCCCATAAGAACTACCCAGTCACTAGTGAATCTATGTTTCTAATGTCTACATATGGTGCCATAAGAACTACATATGGTCCCATAAGAACTACTTATTCACTACCTAGTCAATAGTTTCTTATGTCACTAGTGATTTTCAATGACACGTACATGTTAAATGTCTATAGCAAATTACATTGCCTGGGGAATATTTGGTTAGTAGTGCTGGTGACACAGTCAATAGTGAATCAATACTTTTTCACTATGACATTTCCTGCAGGGTAGCTTTTGTTGTTCTATTTTATAACAGTAACTCAAGGTTGAAAAAAAATTTTTTTTGACCATCATTAACGCATATGGTCATGTGTCCCCAAATGACCCCAGACTTATTTATTTCAATTTTAAAGAAAGGTCAAAGCTTTCCTTACTACTATTGAATTTTAAGAAACGTGATCTAAAATATTATAACACAATATCTGAAGATTCTGTGCCAACAGTTTTGAACAAATTAAACAACGTTAACCCGTGTCGTACCGCATTTAGATCAAAGAAGATACTGCGGGAATTTATATATACATATTTAAAAAATTTAAATTCCTAAAAAATTATTCTGAGCTAAATTAACCCTTAGATGCTTTTGGTGCTAAAATGATCCTCTGTCGAAAAACTTTAAAAATATATACATATATTTTTAACCTGAAAGAAAATTTTACCAAAATTGTTATAAAAAGCAGACAAACATCACAAGTAATCTTTTGAGAATACTTGACCTGTTATTTTAGGAGCTGTTTCCTATACAGAAATTGATTCTTATGTTCCTAAAGAACTGTTAAAAAAATGGCACCAGCATTTATGGTATTTGTCAGCAGAAAATATAGCGTTAGCTCTTTTTACGTCTGGTGGAAAAATATGACGTATATTTTATGATATTTACGCTGCTAAGAAATTTTACAATTTGTACGGAAAATCTAGATGTACCTTCACATTTTCACTCACAACTTTTAAACCGCTGGAACGATTTTGCTCATTTTCAGTACAAAACTTTCGGAAAATGTACATCTGTTTAAAAAGGAAATAAGAAATAAATATGCAAAATAATAGGTTTTTGAATTAAAACTAGCATTTTCATAAATCTTCTTTTTTTTGGCAACCCTGGTTCCAATACTAGTGTAGATTGGTTTTACCGACAACATTTTTCATATATATACAAAAAAATACTGAACGCATTGTTACATTTTTAATTAAAATTTTATTTAAACTTAAATCACATTTAATACCAACTTAATTCTAAGTGTGTTTTAACAAGTTCTTATTCTCTTAAAAACTAATAAATATCACAGCACAAATATATTTGTTATCACTACATAATTCAATATATGTCTAATTTTTTTGAAATATCACAGATTGCATCCATTGTATGTAGTTGCTGACACGAGTATAAACACCTGGTAAACCAGGTCTGGCACAACCAACACCGGTAGATACGACACCAATTAGGAAATTTTCTTTGGACATCAAGGGACCACCAGAATCAGCCTAAAAAAGACAAAAAAAAAGAACAAAACTAAATCAATTAACACCTAATACTATGTTTGCACTGAACGTGTTTTGGACGTGTTTTGAAATAAAACATGTTTTGTACATGTTTTCCCATACATTTTTTTTTCAACCAAAACTCATGTTTTGCTCAAAACACGCAAGTGGAAACATAGTATAAAATCCAATTATTTATTAATAAAAGTATAATTAGGTTGTCATATTCAGAATAATTTTACATTAGAATCTGTTAAATTATAGTTCAAACAACTGTAAATTTGGTTAAAAAATACAGCTATAAAAACACAGTAGTTTTCTTCAGTTGTTTTTTTTAATAACTGTCATAATAGTTTTTTTTTAATTATTTCATAGAAAAACAATTGTAATTGGAGTTAACAACAAGTACTGGTTACTACACAAAAAACTTTCATGTAGTAACTGTACAACATTTTTGGGTGTAATAATTACAAAATATCATGGCATCTCCAATGCATAAAAACATACACTCAGAATATTCGTACAGTAACTACATGTAGGTCATTCGGGTAGTAAGCAGTAGTAGTTGTTTTAACTGTAATTGTAGTCATTGTTCGGGACGGTCATTTCAAAAAATAACAAACCAAAAATACTGTACTCTTGTAACAGTCGTTTATTGTAGTTATTTTAGTATTTAATAAACAACTACCAAAACAGTAATTTTTCAGTAAGCAGTTGAATTTTTGTTAGTTATTTAAAAATAGAAGATTATGTCGAGAATTTAAAAATTCTCGTTTAGTTTATATTTGTTATTATTTATATATTTCGTAGTTTGCAAATAATAATTAGAAAATTTAATGTCATAACTGGAATACCTTTTAGGAATTTGACTTTGAATTTTAAATAGGATGTAGGAAATACAAATGTGTATTGTAATTAAAAGAAAAAAAATATGTTTTTTTTATTAAAAACAATGTTTAAAATATCGAAAAAATAACTATTAAAAACAATTGTTTTTACAACTTATGTAGTCGTTTTATGTTCATTGTTTTTATTGTTTTGTTTCTTGTTTTTATGGTTTATACATTCGTTTAAGGTTAGTTGTTTTTGACCGCTTCGTCAGTCGTTTTTTGTTGTTTTATCAATAGTTAAAAATGACTACATGGTTAGTAATTTTTATGACATATACAGGCATTGCCTTTTTGACTACATTTGTAATAAAAAATGTTCAGTTATTTTAACAAATTTGTTAGTTATGTTAACTGCATTTGTTAGCTGTATTTCAACAGTTAAAAATATCAAAAGTTTTAGTTATATTAACGGTAATTACTTTTGTCGCCTTTTTAACTGAATTTGGAGTTATTTTTACTGTCATTTTCGTTAGATTTTACTTTGAAACTTTTTTGAGTGTAACAGTTATTTTAGGTAGTTGTTTTGTTTGTTTTTTTTTTCATAGTTTTGCAAATAAAAAAATCCAGAATAAAATAGAATAAATAAGGTAAAAATAATTTTATACATTTTACGTGTATTTTTTGTAAACTATTTTTCTTCTTCGCAATATTTAATAAAATGTACAACCCATCGGTTCTAAATTATCTTTTTCTGAATTTAAACATTTGTGTAGTGAATTTTAATACAATATAAATAAACGCTATTAGTTAATTCAAAACACTCAAAAAAGTTTGACAGTATGACAATCTACTGAAAATGCCAGTAGACTATAAATGCAGTTAAAAACGTGACAAAAGTAATTTCCGTTAAAATAATTAAAAACTACTAAAAAAAAGCAACTAACAAATGTAGTAAAAATAACTAACAATGTAGAGTGTCGAAAACCGTAATAGAACCCCGGTTAGCCCGTTATTTTATTATGTTTAAAATATCCAAAAAATAACTATGAAAAACAATTGTTTTTACAACTTATGTAGTCGTTTTATGTTCATTGTTTTTATTGTTTTGCTTTTATGGTTTATACATTCATTTAAGGTTAGTTGTTTTTGACCGCTTCGTTAGTCGTTTTTACTACTATTGTAGTTGTTTTATCAATAGTTAAAAATGACTACATGGTTAGTTATTTTTATGACATATACCGTCATCGCGTTTCTGACTACATTTGTAGTCGTTTCTAACTTCAATTTTTAGTAATTTCTACCTTCCTTATTTCCTGAGTGTAAGAACTGTAATAAAAATTGTTGTTTTATAACAATGTCGTAAAAATAACTAACAATTTTTTACTACAACAATTTTGAAATAACTGTTGAAATTGGTAAAAGCTACTGCTTTTTAACAGTTATTTTTCGGTATTTCAAAAGTATATTTAATAAAAAAAATGTTTCTTTCTACCTACATAATTCCCTGAGTGTAATTTTAAATTGAATAGATTATACGATAATTTTTACCCAACAAGAATCAATGCCACCATTTTCATAACCAGCACATAATTGAGAATCGCTGATGGTACTACCGGGACGACCATTCAGTTGATATGATCTCTCACAGGCATTATTATTCCAAATTCTAACGGCAGCTTTACGTAGACTATCGGCACGATCACCATCAGCTTGATTTTCATGAGTCCAACCCCAACCGGATACAGTGGCCACTTCATTTTCAAAACTTCTTAAGCTGACATCAGATAAACAACTCGGTTGTATGTTTCGAGAAAATCGTATGGGTTGTACTAGTTCCAATAATGCTATAAAAAGAAAACAAATTAATTCACAAAGTGTTATTTATCGAGAATCCTTTAAATTTTTTAATAAAAAATATATACCAATGTCATTTTTTGGATTCGTGCATTTATAATTCGGATGTGGTACAACAGTTTGAAAATTCACTTTTATCGGCGCTGTTCCATCACGATCATTATGTATTCCATTTATATATTGCGATATACTATGCAGACCCATAACACCCTGTATGTGTACGGCTTTCATAAAATTATTCAGTCCATTGCATACGCAGTGACCTGCGGTTAATACCCATTTTTCATGGATTATTGTTGCCCCACAAAAATGTCCACCTCTTCTTGTTAAACTAACCATAAATGGCATTTCATGTCGGTCAGCCTCTAGGCCGCCAACAATTTTCGGACTACGTTGTGAACAAGATACTGATGTAACTGTAATTTTTATTAACTTAATTTTAAACTGTTCCCTAACTTTTGCAGTCTTTCTACGCTTCAGTGTGATTAAAATTTATAATAAGGGTTAAAAGGGAATGATACTGGGTACTAATAGATCGGCTCAAAATAAATAATGCAATAATTGGTTGCTGTGTTTTAAGATTTTATTATAAATCAACGTATTTTGATTTTAAATAAATTTTTCTTAAATAGATAAGTTTCCTATACATATTTTGGTTTTTTTTATAAAAAAAAATGTCACAAATTCAGGAATTCACAATTTTTTTCAAGAAATAATTGATTTTGATTTTTACTAAATAAGCTTTTATTGTTTCAAATGGTTAAAACAATCAATGTCTGGTTTTCGATCACTTTTTGTTATTTATTTTTATAGTCTTATAAAATTTGGATTCCAACCATTTTCCGTTTATTGATATGATTTATGCCGGGAACTCCCTAAACTCACCTGAGACTAACTAGAGTTTATTAAGGCAAATTTAACTCCTTTTTTAAGTTTAATATTTAACTTTAGCCCTAAACTGTTGTTAACTTCTCTTTCAGTAAAATCAAAAATTTTTTACAGTTGTTTGTGTAGTAATCAGCAATAGTGTTTTTAAACAGCAGTTACAGTTGTTTTTCTATGAAACAATACAAAACAACTATTATGACCGTTATTTAAAAGAAAACAACTAAAGAAAAATACCGTATTTTTGCAACAGTTATTTAAAGCAGTTATTTTAGTATTTTAATAAACAACTACCAAAACTTTAATTTTTTTTTTTTTTTTAAAGAGAAGCAACACTCAGGAAATTCTTCCTATTAATTAATGTGTTGCTTTCTTTGGAAAGGGGATAGTGGAGAGATGAAAGGTGGTGAAAGATGAAGGGCTTAACACATGGCAACATTGTAATTGCGCGAGATGATAAATCTTAGAACAGTGGTTGCTCGCCACCTGAGTTGGCGAATTTTTTGAAGCTTTTGTTTCATAGCCCTGATTCATTATTTTACTTCGGAGGGGGTTAAGTGCTATGGGAACACCGAAGGTGGGCGCAGCGATACATATAAGTGATAGAAAACTCATACATATTTTTTTCTAAATTGATGTTGTCGTCACCGGGAATCGAACCCGGGACCATCTGTGTAGCAGTCCAACGCGCTAACCATTACACCACAACGCCCACAAACGGTTAATTTTTGTGAATTATTTAAAAATACAAGATTATGTCGATTTTTTTTTTTAATTCTCGTTTAGTTTATATTTTATATTATTGATATGCTCATAGTTTGCAAATAATAATTACAAATTCCATTGTATCTCCAAAGCATAAGAACGCCTTAACTGGAGTACCGTTTGAAATTTTAAATAGGATGTAGGAAATACAAATGTTTATTGTAATTGAAAGAAAAAAATATTTTTTTTCTTGAAAAAACATTTTAAAATACCGAAAAATAATAGTTTTTACCAATTTCCACAGTTAACCGTTATCCCTAATATAAAGTTACCGATAAAACTAAAATATCAATATCCTTAAAATACTGTCACCGAAATAAGTAAAATACCGTTAACGCAAAAAAAACCGTTACCGAAATAACTGAAATATTGCTACCCTTAAAATACCGTAACCGAAATTAAAGAAAATCGCGTTACCCTTACCGATACATGCATCCATTCATTTTTCTTTAAAAACCTGTATTTGAGAACTTATTTTTCAGTTCAGGTGGGGGTAACTTTGTGAAATTTATTTGAGATGCTAAGGAAGAAGAAGATAAAACATTAATAATACCTAAATCGGTACAGTCTAAATACAGGATATTTAAATTTGCCAAAATGGCTTGAATTTCCGAAATTGGTGTTGCAAACCCCAGAAAATATTAAAATAATTTTTTT
>CM037853.1:211062042-211080974 GCA_021234595.1 Delia radicum
GTGAAAGTAGACAACAAATTATTGGATTCAAATTTTATTTAAAAAAAATTTGAATAATTTTTTAAAATATTTTCTTTCAAAAACAAAAAAAATGTTTAATTATTTTTGAAAAAAAAAAAAATTCTTTTTAATTATTTTTGATATTTTTTATACAAATAGCTAAACACGCGTTCTGAACACAGTTCAAAGTGGAATCTCTACTACTTTTTGACAACAATTAAGGGATTTTTTTCAATAAATAATATTCTTTTTTGTAAATATTTTAAAAGAATTTTAAGAAGTTTTTTATAAAATTTTAGAACCCAAAAATGTTTACTATTAAAAGTTTTTTAAAAAATTTTAAAACCCCTAAATGTTTACTTTTTTGTTGATTTGTAAAAACTCCCTGCTATGGGCAAAATCTCCCTTAAAGGACATATTCCGTGACTGGTTAAAACAGAACTTTTCCCATAACAACTTAGTAAAATTTAACATTTACTGTTGATTAAGCTGTTACAAGTATGCTAAAGAAATAGTCCCAAGTATGGTCAATCGAGGATATATCGCTCACAATTCAAAAAACATGATTTTTGAGTTAATGACGCAGAATTATTCGTTATATCACGTATCATATTGTGTAATAAAGTCGTATTGATATCTTGTATACTCTCCTCTTGAATGAAATTATATCGTTATTTTTTTCTTCAAGTTGGGAGTAAACTCGTTTTCTACAAAATCAAAGTTTTTGAGTTATGGCGTTGCAGTAAATGAGCGATATCACCAAACTGGTTTAAGTTAAGATTTAGATCGTTGATAGGATTTAGATCGTTGGAAACATTAGATGGGCACGTAAGCAGAACTTAGCGTGATTTACGTGATTCAAGCGCGAGTGAAATCGACTTATACGCACGTGAACGTGATTGAGTTTGAGTAGAAAAATTTGAGTACCCGTTTAAAAATCAACATATGTACATCCATTTATGAACATGTATGAACTTATTTATGCTCATATATAAAGTGATTCGAGGTCATACATGATCCATATACCACCATATAGGATTGGTATGCGTTCATAAGAGTTCATATTTTCGTTAATGTACACATATGACCATGTATGGAAATGTGTAGACATGTATGATTATATATGTAAATATTAACTCAATTTTTATGCACACAGATGAAAATATATGATTCCTTATATGACTATATAAGAATGGTTTATGAACACATATGAATCATGTGTGGATGCATGTATAAATCCATGTGTCGATTTTTAACAGGCGAGGTAAATTTAAAAAACTACCAAAATTAAAAAAAAAACCCCAAAATTAAAAAAAAAAATAAAAAAAATTAAGATTAAAAAAACTGCCAAAATTAAATTCAAACGCCAAATTTGGAAAAAATCGCCAAAAATTGAACAAAATTTTTCAAAATTTAAAAAGCTTCATAAAATTTAAAAAAACCGTCAAAATTGAAAAAAATCACCAAAATTAAATTAATTCCAAAATATAAAAAAAAAATCGCCAAAATTAAAAAAAAAAGTTTTAAAATTGTTAAAATTTATTTAATTATAAAAGCCAAATAAAAAAAAAATTGCTAAATATATAGGATTGTTTCTCCATCACATCCGCTAAAGTTCCGTAATACTTTTCTTTCGGTCGGTTAGGTGACATGTTCTTTTGGATTTGCCGTGGCCATAGCACAATGTGTCGGAAATGTGGAAATACGTCACTAACAATGACAACGCCATGTTAAAGTGACATGTCCGTTTCATATAAAAATTCCGATCTCGGACGAGTCATCGCCACCTTGGGACATATAGTGCATATCACCCGGCAGCGGTTTCCTTGCTTGTGGCTAGTTCATTGACTGTAAATAACTTTTAAAAATCTGAGCAATCGGACTATGCATTTTTCAAATATAAAAAGTCGAAAATATGCAAAAATTATTAATTTGTTACACAAAACTTAAATAACTACTACTCTTATAAAAATTATATTGTCAGGGATACCATATAACAATTTAAAGAACTTGACAAAAACCACGATATTTTTACAAAAAATTTTAAAAATCGTTTAACTTAAAAATTTAAATTTTATAAATATATTGTTAAATCAAATCAAGACATCGAAATTATACAAAATTAAAATTTTTATATTTTCTACGGTTATCCACAATACATATTCTGTCAAAGTTCTTCCTTGGTTGCAGAAAAAAAAATCTTATTGAAGCATGGTTCTAGCGAACTTCGCAAAGTTTGTATTAACCAGGGTAAAATTTACTTATTAACTTATTTGTATTAACCAGGGTAAAATTTACTTAAAATTTCATATAAAAAGGAATATGCTATTAAAACTTTAATTGAAATAGGAAAAATCGCAATAAAAAATGGCTAAAATTACAAAAAATTCTCCAAAACTAAAAAAGAAATATCAAAAATCGTTAAAATCGCCAAAATTAAAAAAACAAAAAAAAAGTTTTTTTTAAAAAATCGCAAAAAGTAAAAAATCTGCAAAACTAAAAAAAAAATTCTCAAAATTAAAAAAAAAAAAAAAAATCGACAAAATTCAACATATTATTTTGTCGTTTTTATATTAATTATTATTCTTGGCTTGTATTTTTCCCATTAACCGATTTTTTTTTTAATTTTGGCGATTTTTGTTTTTATTTTTGTGTTTTTTTTTAAAACTACGGAATTTTTTCAATTTGTAGTCAGTATGTGTTATAAGAACTGAAGATTTTGTATGCACCAAATTTATTATCAATTAAACATTTAATACACTCAGAAAAAAAAAGTTAGTAAAAAAAATTTTCAAACGCACTTTACTATTTTTGTCCTAATCTTTAGTGCAATTCTTTATTTTAGTAAAATTTTTTGATATTCTCATTTTACAAATTACTGAACAAATTCAATATACTGAACAAATTCAATGTGAACGTTGAAGTTTAGTTATAAGTGAGAGATTTGTAATACAGATGGCTGCATGTTCGATCCCTGGCAACATCAATTTGTATGAGTTTTTCTATTTTTGATAATCTTCTCCAAACTAAAATAATATAACAAGGCTATGAACAAACAGCTTTAATAATTTCAACTTATTTTTAAATTATTTTTTTCCGAATTGTGTACACAGATTTTTTTTTTTTATTTTAGCCAAATTTGACTTTGATAAAGTAGTTAAAAAAGATATGGCAATTTTCAAAATCCTCAAAAATTTTTAGCTGAGGACAAAAAAAACAACTTAAGCTAAGTTTAACTACAAACAAGGCTCCAGAATTGTTCAACCGATTTGAGATAATTGTAAGAGTTCGTTTGGAAAATTAAACTTTGGGATATCATAATTTTTTAGAAACTTTTTACATCAAGCTAAATTTTTTGATTTATCATTTTTTTCCTTCATATTTTAGGCAATTTTTTCAAATATTAGCAATTTTTTAAATTTTGGCGATTATTTTAAAATTTTAAAGATTTCTTTAATTTTTGCCAATTTATTTAAGTTTTGGGGATTTTTTATTGTAATTTTAGATTATACTGGAAATTTTGTGCGCACCAAATTCATTTTAAATTAAAAATTTAATAGAATTTTTAATTAAAAGTGAGTTTGAAATCAAACAAAAGTTTAATTGATATTTTATTGACAATAATGTGTTCAGTTCAATGTAATTGGTGCATTTTAAAAGCGTTAAAAAATATAATTTTATTATTTTATATTTAAAAAGTGAATGGTAAAGCAAACATTAAAAGCACTCTAAATCAGCATTTTTATTCTCCAAGAAAGAAGTAGGAATATTGAAAGAAATAAATTGCATCATTATTTTTCCTCAAAATTTTAAAAAATATTCAAGGCTAGAATATAAGAATATTCTTTGTTTTGTTTGCTTATGTTTTTTATTGTGAGAATCCCCAAATTTGGACAAATTTGCTTTTTTCAACGTTTCAAATAAAATTTTTTGAACTTTCCATAATTGTCATCACCAGAGAAGACAAATTTTCCAATTTTTTTTTTGGCATTTTACTCATATTGGCTTATTTTGCCATTTTTTGATTTTTCACCTTTGGGCTTGCAAGTTTTTCACCTTTTAAGCAGTTTTGAGTTAACTTAATGAATAAAAAGTTCCGTGAACACTTTTCTAATCTGATTAAAAATTATTATAACCTTCTTAAAAAGATACTCTTTTTTAACATTTTTAAAAATTTGTCAAACCCGTGTCCCTGGCTACGGCCCTGATGCAAACTGACATCTTCTCAAAGTTAAAAAAAAATTAAATGAGTTAACACTTAACATGCCCAATGTCAAATTTTGTATGGGATTTCGTAACATGTATAGGAAAAAAACAGCCTAATGGCAAAAATCACATTTTTTTCCGGATTCAAAGTAGGTAAACACAAATTATGCCATTATCCATCACTAGTCCAAATGTTTTATTCAAATATTTATTGGGTTTTTTTCTTTAAACAATATTAACACTAGTCCACAATGTTTTATTCAAATATTTATTGGATTTTTCCAAATCAATATTAACAAATACTTAAGTGTACATTATTGAAAATTATTATATAATACGTTATTAGACATATTAATAACAAGTTTATTAATCGTCAGGCTATCTTGTTAGCTTATCTATAAAAAGTATATGGCCAGAATTGTGCTTAAAAACCCATCTACCATTTTATACTAATTTGTGAAAGCTCTTTACGGCATTCCAAAAGATACACTGAAAAATATGCTAATATTAAAAATCTTTTAATAAAAATCGTTAGAAAACAAAATGAAATCTATAAAATGAAAACTGTTCTCTAACATTAGTTTCAATCCAGTTTTTGAAATATGGCACATTAGAATAGACTCCAGGATAATCGGGTAAACCACAACCTCGACCCCAGGAAACAATACCAGCCAATTGACGATTTACCAAGAGAGGACCACCAGAATCACCTTGGCAAGTATCTTTCCCACCTACACCGGCGCATAGCATATTATTGCGTATACGACCAGTACCATAGGCTGCGTCACAAACGATCGTTACTGACAATAGGAACTTCCACTTCTAAAAGCTGATCGGAGGCATAACCACCTGCTGATATATCGCCCCAACCGGTAGTAACAGCTTTAACTCCATGTTCTGGTGCTTTGAAGCCAATGTATTGGAGCAATTGTGACTCCATTTAGGGGTAACGGAGACGATAGTATCATTAGAGCCACAATCATTATCATAAGTGCTACGATTGTAATTTTCATGCATAATTATTTTATGAACACGTACTACAGCACCATCAGCACCATTACGCGTGTCCGTACCCGCTACAATTATGAAACTTTCTGCTAAACGATAATAACACAATGGGCAGCAGTGATAACTACCATTTTTAGTGTAAATACTACCGCCGCACATGTGGGAAAAAGGCATTTTTCTTCCTAATCTTACGTCTCATCGATACTTGGTGAGGATGTTTGGTTATACTAACTTCATGACCGCCAACAATTCGTCCCTCAACGAGTTTGGAATCATCTAAGGATGTTGGCAAAGATGATGCCCAGGCTGTTGAAACCAAAAGCAACGAAAGACCGATAAATTTCAACATTGTTTTAAGAACGTTCGAAAAGAAACTAAATTTACCAAAAATATGTTATATACATTTCAACAATTCATAAATTATTATCTCAAAAATCGCTTATAATCCAATTTTTATTGAAGCGATAATAATGATTTAAATAAAGATAGTGTTATTTATTATATGAAAATAATTTCAAAGGCCATATATATAGTGGGACTTTTTTAATCAATTTTTTTACCAAGCATTAGATCCCGTTAAAATGTATTGATAAAAATTTGCAGGAAGCTAGGGTTGGTTTCCTAGTAAGCATATTCGATAAATTTTGTTGCCTACTCACTAGTGTCCGACCGAACAGTTCGGAAAACCAGTTGCTAAATTTGGCAAAAATTTGCTAATCACAAAAAATGTATATATATTTTAAACAAATAAAATTTTTTATTACAGAGTTTAAATTAAAATATATATATAATGATATAATATGCAATAATAATTCTTTATTTACAAAAATTTTACATGTTTGGTTTAACAATTCGTAAGTTTTAAAAAACAGCATGTAAAAAAGATTCCGATTAACGACAATGTTTTTCTTTAAAGCGTCTGTTGGAAAAAAAAAAAATAATTAAAATAATTAGTGTCCGACCGAACAGTTCGGCCAAAAAACTATATTTTGTCGGTTTTTTGATATCTAGAGCAGTGTTTCTCAACCTATTTTGGGCCGTGCTCCACTTTTGGGTTAAAAAATTTTCCATGTCCCCCCTCATTTTTTCTGTACAATAGAGAGTACTTTATATAAAAAACACACCTAACAATTTGTTTAATTCAATGGATGTATGTACATATATTTTTGTTATAAAGATAGAATTAATAATAAATACTCTAAAAATTAATGAGATCCTTGAGCTTGGTGCAGGCTGCAAAGAGTTTTTAAATCAGGTTCTAATTTTGTTAATTTTAATCGCAAGTCTCCGTGATTTGTGATTTCCAGACGATTTCTTTTTTTTAATAACAAATCACTAATGACACTATATAAGTAAGTATATAAAAATATAGATTTTTTTTATTCTACAGAATTTTATTATTTTTATATATTAAAAAAACATGAAAAGTTAAACAACTTACAAAAATTAGCCCATTGTCCCCCTCAAATGTTGGCGAGTGCCCCACGTTAAGAAAACACTGATCTAGAGGCAACGATGACAAATTTTGGTATTGGAAACATGTTTGTTGAGCCGATTTAATTCGATGTTGTGTATAAAATTTAAAATTTGTCCATAATGCTTTAAAATACCGAATACAGACCAAATGCATTTTCTGCCCGAACTGTTCGGTCGGACACTAAAAATAATGTTCATCTATTAGGAAAAAAGGATTGAAAAACAAAGTCGTTTTATTTTACTTTTTTAATTTTTAATGTGTGAAGTTCTATTTGATGTACTGTAATTGAGTTTGGCAAATTCATTTTAAATTGCAGTTTACTGAAATTTTACTAAAACTTATCAGCGATTACTAATGTTTTCTACTAATTTCATTTTACTAAAGTTCAACTGACATGTGTTGCTAAATAAGGTAAAAAAATACCGCAAGGCTTAAAATAGCTAAATTTCCCCCAATAACATCAACATTTTCAGTAGCCATTACAGATTTTTTTTCGTAGTGTAGGTATTATTATTCTTTTAATTGAAAGCGAGTTTGAGATCAAACAAAAGTTTAATTTTATTGACAATAATTTTTTCTGTGAATATTTATGTGATATCAACATTCTTCCATTCAGAACCTTCTGCTCTGTATTCGGATTATTACAACCGAAACTATAAGCATTATATTTTCCCCCAATCGCAAAACATTCATCTTTTGTAAGCAAGGTCAAAATTTTAGATAGTTTGGGGGCTTTCAAGAAAATATATAAACATTTTTCTTAGTTTTTACTGATTGTCTGTTTATGAGTTTTTTTTTTTATAAAAAAAATGGAAATTTACTCTGATATGAACCTAAGTTTTTACTAAAATCGGTCAACGTCCCTCTTTTATCACCGAGATCACAGGCAAATTTTCAAATTTTTTTTGGTTTTTCAAGAAAATTATATAGAAATATTCCTTAGTTTTTTACAGATTTTGATAAAACTTGTTTTTATTATTCCCTGTATGAGATTTTTTAATGAAAAAAACATTGGAAATTAACCCTTATATGCTCTTGAGAGTAAAATACCCCAAAATGTTTAAAAAGTTAAATTTTAGTGTTTGATTAAAGATCCTTTATCTTATGCATTTTTGTATTCCGAGCACAAATTTTTAACAAAATCTTTTAGATTTATAAGCCGTTTTGCAGTCACTTTATTTTATTGTGAATCAAATTGCCAACATTGTTTTATACAGATTTAAGTAGATGCACTTTTTCTTAATTCTAAACATGCATAATATGAAAAACTTTATACTTAAAAACAAAACATATATGAACCGATTTTCTTCGTTTTCATCTTTTGTTGGTTTTGTGTTTAGGCAATGAACAGATTTTTAGCACAATTTATAAAGCAGTTTCGTGCATATAATTTTACCAAGACTTGCAACCGTCAAAAAGATTAAAATTGCATGTGTTATATAAGAAAAACTTATTGTTTATGTATCAACAAAAGCACAAAAACAAAAAGAAGCAAATTTTAAGCTTATAAAAACTAAAGACGTAGCAAGCATGCTATTTTCAGCAACAACAACAACAAAAGTTAAATATAAAATTTATAAAACTTTCGCTGCTTTTTCTTTTTGAGGTGGTTTTTTTAATACCACCACCTTTGAAAAAGCAAAACGAAACGTTCTAATATAAAATATAAGTCTTTTAGGATCAAAACAATTATTAACAGGAAAAGTTTTTAATATATTAATTTGATTAATGTTTTTTGTTTAATATTTTAAAAGTAATAAAATTCAAAGTTTAATTTATCTTAATTTTTTTAATGGAATGCCTCGCTCCAACATAACAAGGGTATAAGCGACAACTTTTTGAAAACGCGTTTTTGGCATAATACGATATTTTAGCCATAAATACATCATTCTGTAAATAAATATAGCTAAAAATTGTTATGCGTTTTTGACCGCGAATTTTTCGAAAAGTACAATTTTGCGGTTCTCAAAACTTACTAAATTGAAACATTGAAATATTTTTTATCCATTGGACATGAGTAATTAAAAAAAGTTTAACTAATATCCTTTGAAATCGCTAATAATATATTCAAATATCTAAAAATCAAAAAAAAAACATATTGAAAATTTGGGCAATTTTGACACATTTAATGCAAAATTCAAAAACTTGCATGTTAAATATCTGGAGGAAATTTAATAATAGATTTGTATTATAGAACATAAAAATAAATTTACTCCAAACAAGTTTCCCATGTTTTTCTCTTCTCCTGTAAAGTTTTGAAAATGGATTATATACCCTTATTCAAGCGAGGCATTCAATTGTTAAGTTGAATTTTTAATATGAATTAAAAATGTTGGTGTGTATTTATCGTGATATCCTTTCTAAACTGTATTAAACTTTTTTATAATGATGCCAAAAATACAGTTTTGCGGTTGAGTTTTATAGACTCCTTTTGCTTTTTTTTTACACTTTTTGATTATTACAATATTCATTGATACGTTAAATAGCTATTATATTGATACTATAACGCCTTTAGCATGTTTAGAAAATATCATAAATCTTTGGGAAAAATAATATATAATCGCGCGTATATTTCAATAAAATATGGCAACAAATATGTTACCATTTACGTGATTCATATTTTGTGAAATCATAAATGAACAATATCATAAATGTGAAAACTTAATGTATTTGTAAATACCTTAATAAGGCATTTTGGTTTTTTTCTCTTAAAAAAAAAGATTTATAACAGCTATAAATTTTTTTTTTTTTTTTTGCAAAATACCCTACCAATGAAATTGTAGGTGATTAAATATCTATATATATAAAACTCATTTTCTGTTTGTTTGTTTGTTTGTTCTCTATACAAATTTGCAATTCTCAACGGATTTTCCTCAAATTTATAATCTTCGGACCTCTACTTAGATCGTAGTATAGTTTTCGTAGACCACGCCCACTTCTACTCCTACTTTCGACAAAAAATGTAAAATTAAAATTTTTCCAACTTTTCTCGTTTTTTTTTTTGAATAAAAACTTTTAACGGATTTAACGGATTTCTTTCAAATTACTCACATATATTCTACGTTTCCCTAGGAAGGCCTCAGCAAAAGTTTCATTACCATAGTCCACTTCAATACAGACTTTTGATTAAAAACGCCAAAATCAAAAAATTCGACTATCTATATATATGTATAAAACTCATTTTCTGTTTCTCTTTACAAATTTGCAATTCTCAACTTTGGCATGAATAATCCTCGGACCTTAACTTAGATCGTAGTATAGTTTTCATCGACTACGCCCACTTCTACACCTACTTTTGACCAAAATGTAAAATTTTTCATTTTTTTCACCTTTTTCACCTTTTCCAACTTTTTTCGTTTTTTTTCTAATACAAACTTCTAAGAAAGTTTTAACGGATTTCTCTGAAATTACTCACATATATTCTACGTTTACCGAGGAAGGTCTCAGTAAAAGTTTCATTAACATAGCCCACTTCAATACCGCCTTTTGATCGAAAACGTCAAAATCGAAAAATTCCACTATTTTTAATAAAGCTTATTTTTTAATTTGAAAGTATTAAATCCAATGAAAACATTTAAGGAAAAACCATTTCGTTTTTAAGAATATTTCCTAGCTTAAAATTTGTTCTGCATACAAAAATCACAGTTGACCCGGGAAACACCGGGCACTTCAGCTAGTTGTTATATGATGATTTAATAGAAATTTCAATAAAATTAATAAGAAAAATTGTATTGTGTTTAAATTAGTTACTTTTTAACTTATAAATATACACACGAGAAAATTTTGTGATTTGCCAACTCAAATTCAGTTGCTATGACTTAAATTCGGTTACTACAACCGGTTGGTACATCTGAATAATGGTTGGTACAACTGAATATTGGTTTTGACAACAAAATTCGGTTAATATAACTGTTTTTTTTTAGTTGCAACACCAAAATATTCGGAAACCAAATTTGAATATCGTTGTACTAGCCGAATTTATTGGTTGTTAACACCAAATACACTTGTCAATTCGGTTGACACTATATTTTTCTCTGTGTGGAGTTGAAAATCTCATTATATTATTGAGGAGAATGTGACATGGATTTTAGAAATATCGAGATTTTAAAATACTTTGAATTAAAATTTGAGTTTGCTCAACGTGAAAATGTATAAAAGTCTTAGGGCCATTATTACAACTTGCCTTTAAAGTAAATGTTAGTAAAAAGTAACTTTAGCTAAAGTGAGGAATAAAGTGAGCTATAATGTTTTTCGTTATTACAACTTCCCAATAAAATAAAATTAATATTTTTGATAATGTGGCAGCACCAAACTAAAAACCGATTATTGGTTTATGAATTGGTTTATAAAAATACGTAGTGGCAACGTACTTTTATTTATTTGTTTACAAACAAACAATAATTTGTGAAATTCGGTTGTGAAATTCGGTATTTTCTTCTTCTTCTTTATAGAGCAGAAAATGTGGTAACTTTAAACACATAAACCTTACGTTTAAAGTTAAAGGCAACAGTATCTTCCCTTTAGCTTATCGGTCACTCTTAGCTTAAAGTATACTTATAATAACTAAAAACTAATAATCTGTCAGATAACATCCGAACTTTAGCTATTGGCAAGTTGTAATAATGGCCCTTAGAGTGTTTTTATTTATAAAAAATTTTAATTTTTAAATAGAAAAATTTCATGAAATTCTGTAATTATTCTATATTGCTTCAATATTAGAGATTAGTTAGTTTAAAATATGCTCATGCATAGAAATTTTTGTAACACATGGACACTGTATATTTTTTGTAGTGTTAGTGTACGATATTTTCCTTTTTAAATTTTTTCTTTATTTTCTTGTTGTATTGGCTTTGTTTCATTTTTTGTTTTTGGTATTTGAACACACATGCAAAATATATAAGTTTGCTGTTAGCTAGCATCATGCTTGCAATTTTGGCATAATGAATGCTATAAATATCATTTTTTTAGTTGATTTATCACTTGAAATTTCCAAAAAAAAGAGTTAGTACTTTTTTAAAATTATTTGAGTTTTTTAGCATATTTTTTTCTTTAAATATATGTTTCACTATTTTATGAATGAAATCAAGTTTACAAAATTTCCTTTCACATAACATTAACAATATTTCCATTGTTCAAAAGAATAAAGTCAAAGAAATAAAGAATAAAATCAAATTCAAATCTAGTACAAACAATTTTGACATAGGTTCTGGTATAGATGTCTAGAAGGTCAGATATTAACAAGTTACGCCTTTTTAAGAATCAGCACACAACGAAAAAAGTTTTGCCACCGCTGGTGTAGGATATAATAAAATTACGAATTTACCAAATTTACATTTTGTGAACTAATTTTTTGTGTTCATGGTACGATTAGGAAGCGAGAAAGCGTTATAGTTAAAATGTCGTAAAATTTCAAAAATAAATATTTTGAAATGAACCCAACATTCAAAAATCTTAAAAAAAATATTTATGTTGACTGGAAACCGCTGATACTAAATACAAAGTAAGATTGAAGCTTAAACTTATAACAAAAAGCTCAAATTTGGTAAAAGGACATACAGGATTCCTGTAAAGGACATATCCTTAACTTGAAAACGTATTTACGGATTTTTATGAAATTTGGCAGAAATATTATATTAAGTATTATTAGAAAAGCCGTTAAACTTAATCAATATATGTTAAAGTTAAGGAGCATTTTCGCTCAATTTCGCGTTTTTCGAAAAACGAAAATCGCAATATCTTCTTAACTACAATAACAAAAAGGTTAATTTTTGGCCTGTAGTTATATTTTGGTAAGAGGAATAATTTATGTCTAAAGTTATTTAGTCAAATTACTATTCCATGAACTCTTTTTTTTATGCGATATCGGGGTTTCAAAGGCCTATATACTAGTACGTTATAAAAAAACACAAAATTTCTGTAAATTTGTTAACTAGTACTAAAAATAAAATTTTGTTTAAAAAAATTAATATGCTCGAAGTTTGACAACAAAATTTCAAAAAATGTTCAAAAAATATTATGCCAATTATCAATCACATCAGCTTCTCCACCTATTAAAATATTTCCCAATTTTCCACCAAATTATCGTTTACTATAATATACTATGATTTACGAATACATGCTAAAATTATCATAATTTGTCTTCAAATTTTAACTGCTACAATATTTACACTAAATCATGTATTTTTTGTAGGTCACTTAAAAACAAAAACTTAACAGAAAACTTCCATGTTAAAACAAGTCTTTATTTTATTGTTTGTACATTTTAAGTTAATTTCTGTTAACATAAAAAATTGTTAACTTATTTTTCCAAACAATGATGTAATCGGTGTAGAGTTTTTTGTTTTAAATGCACAAATTGTTAAGGTATTGACAATAAACTCAATGGCAACATACAATACCAGATTATATAGAAATCATAGATTGTGGTTAACAAAAACTTTGTTTAATCTTTGAAAAAATACAAAGTTTTGGTATGGAATTTAAATTGTCGACATAATCTATTTTAATTTATGGTCAGACAACTTATGACCACTAAACAAACTAATAAGAAAATCGTTCCTTATGTAGGAGGTTTTTTAAAAAATAATATAGTACAGTGTTGGAAAAGTAATAACAACGTGACAATTTTTTTGTTGTTGTTTTTGTTTTTTCTTTGATATTTTAAATTTTGAATTTCGCTCCTAGACGAGGACAAGAAATTCTCATTGAGTTTGTGATTTAACATAACAAATATCTCTAGAAATTCCAATAACAAAGTCCCCTGAAGATTTCCTTGGGCAGGAATGAAATCCGGATAGGGACACGCCTACATCAGATTGCTTTTCACAATTTGTTAAATAAGTTTGGGACTTTAGCACATTTAATTACTATAAACGACCGATTGTATTCCAATAATATCGGATTGAAAGAATAAATTAATTTTTACTCACTAATTTATAAAATAATTATCCTTTTAAATTATTTTAAAACAAAAATGACAAAAATTATTCAAAGAATAGATTTAATATTACTCAGATTTATAAAAAATATTTAAAAGGATAATTATTTGTATGAATCAGTGAGTAAAATTATATATATTCTTTGAATCCGATAGTTTAAATAAAACATTTTTTTTTGCAAATTCTCATTAAAAATTTTAATTAAGGAAATAGTTAACAATTTTAATCAAATCTTTTTTGGTCTATAAAAAGTAATAAAAAATTCTTAATTTTAATATTAAAAAAGTTCAAACATTTTTAATTTTTGTATTAAAAATACAAAAATTGTGTTTTGCGAACTTTCTATATTTTCATATATGAGTCATTCCATGTCAGACCGAACACCTCATCCGATTTACTTTAAATTTGCCAGAAAAAAATTTAATTTTTATTTTAAAAATGTTATGGGCATTTGAAAATCGTCAAAAATTCATATATGAGTCATTCCATGTCAGACTGAACACCTTTTTTACAACACCTCATCCGATTTACTTTAAATTTGCCAGAAAAAAATTAAAATTTTTTTTTGAAAAGGTTTGGTCATTTGAAAATCGTGAAAAGTCATCCGACATGACAACTTTTAAACTGATGGTTTTCTAAAACTAGTAAATGGATTTTAAAATTGAATACCATATTTTAAAGGTATTTAAAACCTTCTTTTTAAAAAAAGTCTAAAAATAATCTCCTCTGTTGGCTTTAAATCAATTTTATTTCATTACTTAAAAAAAAAAATTAAAATTGAAAATGTAATTTTTAGTGATTACTACAATGGAAAAAAATCGGGGAAAAATAGAATCCATTCGACTTCCATTACGAAATTTACAGGGAATATTAAGGTTATATTGAGCTTTAAGAAAATATTTTTTTCAGATTTTTCGACTTGTTCGAAGATGGTGGAAACAGAAATTAAGTAAATAAATCAAATTAAAAAAAACAAAAAAAATAAATAAAAAAAAAAAATATTTTTATAAAGAAGGTTCAAACACCTTTAAAATAAGGTATTAAACTTTAAAATCAATTCACTTGTTTTAGAAAAACATTAGTTTAAAAGTTGTCAGGGTCGGAAGATTTTTCACGATTTTCAAATGCACATAACTTTTAAAAAAAAAATGTTTTAATTTTTTCTGGAAACACGTGTAAAATATTTTTTAATGAAGAATACGTCCTGAAATTTTGAAAGAAATCGGCGACATCAAAGTTATTTTTAACAAAAATCGTACGTTCTAACATGGTATGACTCATATGTAGTTAGAATATTGTTCTAAACCAAAATCTAATATGATATTGTCATATAGATTTATTTTTAGCTTTTTAAAAAGTTTTGAAAGACATCGGAGACATCAAAGTCAATTTTTAAGCAAAAATCGTACGGTCTGTCATGGAATGACTCATATGTAGTTAGAATATTGTTCTACCAACATCTAATATGATATTGTCATATTAGAATTATTTTTTGCTTTTCAAAAAGTTTGATCAAATTCATGATAGACAATACAATTGTTGCATTTCCCTAATCTTCAGTTGTCCGCAAAAGAAAGCGATAATTAGCTTAACTCAAACGGAGGCATTATCAATCAACTTTATGGGAATTTGTCTCTGGTTGATTGGTAAATTTAATTATAAAATCAAAACTATTTCAGACAAACTGAAGATTATGGTGATGGCTATGAAACAATTGTATTGTATATCATGAAAATTATCAAACTTTCTGAAAAGCAACAAATACAATTGTCATAATATTGCTCCTAATATTTTTCAACACTGTTTATATATAACTAAATGAGCAGGACTATTTGTTTGTCATTATTAAGTAAATAATATTAAAATTTAATTAAGATTTTCTTGGTTTTTGCAGATTATGATAAATATGATAATAATACAATTTACAATCGTTATTATATCATATTTCTTTTTAATCATAATAAAATTTTATGAATTTTTACTAGTTTATTGACTTTACTTTTAAACTGCTTATACATATATAATACTTGTATATGTACACTATAGTGTTTATATTTATATTTATATTTCAATTGAAATTGAAATTTAATTGGGTTAGTATTAGGGCAAGGAATTTTATGCTGCTAAAAAGGAAAAATAGGCGAAAATAGCTAACAATAAAAAATATGCACTAAAACATAGAAAATATGCACTTTAAAAAGAAATACTTTTTGCAAAAATCAAGGCTTAAAAGCATAAAAATACAAAAAAATTTGATTTAGCATATGAGGAATCTCAAAATTTTTCGACACTTTGAGTCAAAATATATATTTTTTTTAATGCATGAATTACCTTTTGTATATGCGTTAGCCGATGTTCAATCATGCTAAATACATAAATACATCCGCGCTAAAATATGCCCTTACAACATTTTTTTGTTCTAAAAGTACAAAAATATGCTCTAAAATAAATACTTTTATCAACAATATGCCCTTAATATCAAAATATGCAGTTAAGAGCAAAATATGTAAAAATATGCTCTAACAAAGCGATGACAGAATCCGTGATTGTTCTGAAAAGGATAAATATATAATCCAGTTGTGTTAATACTACGCACAGGAAAAACATGATACAGCATATTTCTGATTGCTCTGTTTATAAGAGTTCGTTTGAAAAATTTAACTTTGGGAATATCATAATTTTTTAGAAACTTTTTGCATCAGTAATTAGTATAATTTTTTTTTTTGATTTATTCCCGAACGTTAAAAAAGTTATAAGTTTATAGTAATACTTGAAGTAGCTCATATATATTTTCAATAGGCACATAATCTCAAAATTTTAAATATAAACATTATTTTAGCTTAAATCAAAATATAAAAATATGTTTAACATTTTTTTTTTGCAAAGTAAAAAAAATACTTAAAACAAATGAAAAATATGCAAAAAATTTGTATTAAAAAGCACAAAATATGCATAAACATCTCAAAATATGGACTTTTACCAAAATTTGCAACTACAAATTGTTACCATTTTGTTCTAAATTCATGATCAGATAAATATTTAGTCTATATCAGTGTTAGATATTTGATTCTATAAGCATTCTAGTTCATAGTTCCTTTCGATGTATTTGCATTAATTAAACCTACTTCGTTCTTTTAGGTCATATGTTTGTTTAACAATCTTTTAATTATTCATATTGTTTTATTGCTCAATTGTTTGTTTAACAAATCTGAACAGTATAAGCGAAAATCCCAAAGACGAACTAGTTCAATAAATGCAAATACGAAATGAACTATGAACTAGAATGCCCAACCTCTAAGCAGTTGCTTGCCCTAGTTGTTATATGTATTCTACCAAATATATAATTAAGTATGAAATATTTAAATAAATATTAGTTTAGTTTATGCATGAAATATGTATAAATATTCTAATTTTAATATATTAAAACTTAATTTATGAATTTTGGGGTTTAAAATCTTAAACTAAGATAAGCATTTTTAAAAATGTTTGTAGAGACAAACAGACAGATTTTGTGTTAATTGACATAACAGAGGTTGGCAACTTTCAGCGATGTGTACATCGTCACCTAAATGCAAAAGGGCGTAACTAACAAATTTTGCAAAACCGGTTTTATTGATGATTATGATTCATTTGGCTAAACTACATGCCTACACAAAATTTTGGACTTCTACGATAAAAAAATAGCGGTTTTATAAATAAAGTTCGAATCTTATATGTTCTAGTTTACAGACATTTTTTTGGTTGCCCTGTAAAATATGAAGTAGGGTTGAGTAATTATTAAGCACTGCATCGAACTACATTTCTCCACAAAATTGTTTGGTTTTATGATTTAAACTATCAGTTTTACTAACGATTTTGTTAAACTATCTGTGGACGATTTTTGCTTATATTGTAAAAAATTAGATATGTTTAGTTACGTCCTTCTGCATTTTAGGTGACGACATGTAATTGTATAATATATTTTTTTGCAGTTGGCAACTCATTCACTTTGTTTATAATTAGTGCTTAAGTAAATTTAACATGTTTTTTTACTTTCAGTTAATTTTCTCTAATCATTTCTCACATAATTTATTTTTCCAGACAAGTGTAATATACAATTCAAACATAATTATAATTTATTAATGCTTGCAACAATATACATCGAAAGTATGATCACACGTTTGTATATAACCAAGTAAATTATTACCAAAAATCACCTTTGATAATTTAAACTCAAAAATTGTCATTTTATGGTAAATAAGGGATTATACACCGATTTTTAAATACATAATGTTTATCTGTCTTGGTACAAAAAAAAAAAAAATCTGCAATATGCTAAACAAATTCGATACTATTCCCATAAAAATTGTCCTAAAAATATTAAAACATAAAGTCTGTATGTAAAACTTTATATTTCCGTACAATTGGACCAGTTTTTGTGAAAGTTATTTTAATTGGTAAGAAAACAGGAGATTAAGATTAATTATACCGAAATCGGTAATCTTAAAAACTGAAAACTCAAATTTTCAAAAATGGTTTGTATTTCCAAAATTGCTATTGCAAACTCTGGAAATTTAAAAATTTATTAAAAAACAGAACTGTTTGATGACGATAGATCATGAAAAAAAACAGCAAAATATGCTCTAAAAATGGGCATTTGTTCTAAAAAGTTCGAAAATATGCTCAAAAGTTTAATTTTTTTTATCAAAAAATATGCAAAATATGCTCTAACGAATCGATGCCAGAATTCGTCTATTGTTCAGAGCGACGCATTTCTCAATATGATGCATAGGAAAAAAAACATGATGCAGCATATTTCTGGTTTCCCTGATAATCACATATGAAAGTTGTAAAAAAGAGATCGTATAGGAGTTAGAATTCGTATATTGTTCAGAACCGACGAATTTTTCAATACGTGCCTCGTATATGAAAAGACATGATGCAGCATATTTCTGGTTGCCCTGCATATTCCATATGCAAGTTGTGAAAAGGGATCGTTTAGGGGAGTTTGGATGTCCCTTAAAAAACACTTGATTTCTAGTTCATTACACCTACAAATTTTTTGTTACAATAATAAGGTCGGCGTAAATCTTGTAGAACCTATTTCACATAATTTTTGTATAAAAAATTGGGTTTGTTTGTGAATTCATCTTTTAATAAAATAAAAATCAGATTAAAACGATACATTGTGTAGGCTGTGATTGGCAAAACTTCAATTAGCCACACTCATCGGTGTGTCGACCGCGGTGTAACTCGCTAAGGGGTGATACTTCGAGTCGTCGCCTGATTAGGGCTCTGTGTTTGATCCTCAGCCACGACACAAA
>CM037853.1:211081074-211151143 GCA_021234595.1 Delia radicum
ATTTAAAGTAAATATTGCCCATGTGAAATATATATATATATGGGCAATTCCATATGAAAGTACACCTTAAGTGAAAAATAAAAAATAATTTTTGGAAACAAAAATACTTTCATACGATCATATGATAGTTATACTTTAAGAATTTGCAATGAAAACCCTAATTTTTATTATTTTTTTTTGGCAATACTGCCATATACCATATGACCTTGTTTGCATGAGCTGATTGTGCTATTAGTTTTGAATAGGAACTGCATTTTCTCGGTAAGTATTTTAAATTGTGAATAATTAATAATTATATTTTAAAAAGTAAAGTATGAACTTACTGACGAAACAGTTTGCTATTAATGTAACATTATGCGTTTAAGAAATATTCATGTAAAAAGAGTGCACCATAAGGTTGTAGTGTAAGTCACAATATAAACACAATTTTCTTTCTGATTTCTTCAAATCTTATCGTACATCATTTAATTTTTAAATTTTCTTACTAGACAGCATTGCCTATATAACGCCATCCTCAAAAATACAAAATCTTTATCCATAAATAGCAAACTGTTTTACACATGTGTGTAGTGTAAGTCACAATGTAGTGTAAGTCACGGCGTAATCACATGAAATGTAACGTTTTGATGGGTTTTTTTAGTGATGGCCAAAACATCGGCTCAGAGAAAACAAAAGCAGCGGGAGCCATTAAAGGAAAAAGAGCTTTTCGGCAACTTTAAGAAAAATGAAGCCATGAAACATAGTAGCATGAAGCATAGTTTTAAGTTTACCAATTTTTGAGGTTGTATATGAATTATTTTTTTATTTTTACGTTTGTTTTTTCGTTATATTTACTTATTTACTTTGAATAATGAATTTCTTTGTTTTCATTACCTGTTTTTTTGAATAAAATTTTAAGTTTGTAAAATTGCAATATAATGAAAATAAATATAGTTTTATTTGTTTAAAGCAATAACAAGACTTCAGTTTTGAATCCTGTGTTTTCAGTTTTGGATGTTCAATGGAAAAAGGCTAATTTTTTGAATGGCAAAATGACGGTAGTGTAAGTCACGTTTTGGCCTGTAGTGTAAGTCACAATTTATTTTTGTTGAAACTTTTTTTCTAAATAAGTAAAGAATATCGTTTTACTAATTTCCAATGATTTATTTTGTTTATTATGGCTGAAGATAAAATTTATTGTCATAACACTGCTAACGAGGAAGATTTTCAAAGTTCAAAAAGACTCTAAAAATCGACTTCCTTTTGCATGTAGTGTAAGTCACAATCACAAATGACTGAATAAATCCTATCTCTATTATGACAAGTGTGCAAGTTTTTATAACAACATGTAAATTGTATTATTTTCTGTAGATCTTCGATAAAATTAATATTGTTAACATCTTGGTATTCATAAAATACGATGGAAAAGGGCAAAAATTTTGTCAAATGTAGTGTAAGTCACATATGGAATTGCCCATATGTACATTAATATACACTCTAAAAAATGCTTGTAAATTCACTAATATAATGTATGTACAATTTTTGGTCACGCAAAATGCTTAAATCTAGACAGCAAATGCGTAAATTTTTTTTACGTATTTGTCTACAAATATACTCATAAAATGTACTAATAAGCACTTTTATAATGCCACATTTTGTGTGTACAAATACAACTTTTTGCTTAAAACAATAAATTAGGCATATGTGTGTGTTAGCGTACAAATATTTTAAAGTATAAATTCATTTGTCAAATTAATATTATCAAACAAATAAAAATATTTAAAATAAGAATTTTAAATATAGTACTTAAAACATCTTGCAACTAAACAACGTAACGGACTATCGATTACAAAGCCGCAGCTGTTGCAAATATTTACAAGAAAAACTTGAAAAATTATGGTATATTTATACATTTATTAAAAAGAATCTTTCTTAATTTGCATTTTCTCTTTGTCACCAATTAGATTTTTTTTATCATGAAATACGAATGCATGCATTAATTGCGATGGGGTCAGTGCAGACAGTGGCTTTTGCTGAACAAATAAGTTATCTTAGTTAGGCAGCCACAATCACAATAAAATTCAGCTAAAATTGTTACAACTGCTATTATTTGTGTTTGGATGATTTAATAACAATTGATTTATCTTGAAGAAGTCTAAATCCTTGTTCTTACGTCGATGTAGCAGAAGGTGGAGCAGTAAGTCTGATGAGTATTTTTTACAATTAATTTTTTAGTAGGATCTGTATGGTAAACTCTTATGATA
Source organism: Delia radicum (assembly GCA_021234595.1). NCBI lineage: Eukaryota > Metazoa > Arthropoda > Insecta > Diptera > Anthomyiidae > Delia > Delia radicum. The sequence goes on from CM037853.1 coordinate 211,083,318, forward strand.
AAAATTTTGGTAGAGCATTACCTATATTACGTGTTTTTATTTTAGACTGTCAATAATACGCATTTTATTCGTATTTTCAGTCATTTGAGTGTGTGCGTTCAAGCATTTTATGCTTAAATTTACTCGGTAAAAAGGATAAATTTACACATTGTGTTTAAAGGCTTAATTTATTCATACACACAATGTGTGTATTACTTACTATTTACGCATATAGAGTAAATTTACTAACATTATAGTAGATAAAAAGTTACTTACTATAAATAGGGTAAAGTTCAACAAAAATTTATTAGAGTGTATATATTAATATATTAATCAACAAAACGCCAGTTTTAATGTCACTTAAAACGCATTTTTTAAATAACAAAATTAATTGAAAGTTATCGGGCATGTTTTATATACCAGTTTCATTTGGTACTTCATTTGTCTGAAATCTAAAAAAGCTGGGTAATTTTTGAACCAACATTTAAAACCCTGAACATGAGATTGGAACGCTAAAAAAATACGTGTCCCTTCTACTCTATCACATATCTTTTCTACTCTATCACATATCTGAATTTCAATAAGATCGGTGAGAATGTAATATCCATTCGAGTGTTAAAAAATTGTCATTAAAAAAATATATATTTTTTGGAGACCAGAATGCTTACTATTTTTAATAAATTTAATTTAGTTAATTTTTAATATAAATATTGAATAAGAATAAAACATAAGAATAAAACTAGATTTAATCACAACAAAACTTGACCTGACGATAACTGAGAGGGCTAAAGCGCTCTGTCTAACGTGTAGTGCGAGTGCATGTGGCATTAGAAATCAGTTTATCTATACCACGGTCAGTGATTGCACAGAAAAATTTCATGTAGACGCAATCGAACAAATAAAAAACATAACAAATATTACATCATTCAAAAAATTCAAAAAGCAGGCTCACTGACGATGGTTCAATACCAGAAACTGCGCAGTCTGATTCAGAAAAAATTGAAAATTTGCAATGTAGTTATGATTTTTGGAAAATACACTCATTCTTCTTTACCAATTTTTGTTTTCGTTTTTTGATATTTAATTTTTTTTTTTGCTTTTTTTTATTTAAAAAAATTGTGAAGTGACTGAACTTTGAAGAGCATTATTTTCAGAAGTATATTGACAATTTCTATAAAAATAACGATTTTTTTTTTTTATTTTATTAATTAATAATCATATAATTACAAATTATATACTATTACCCTAACCGAGCACTAGCTACTATGGCCTCCGGCGCGTTGTAGCGAAAACAGACCAGTGCCTCTGGTGGGAATCAAACCCACGACCCAAGCACTGATAAGCCAGCACGCTTCCAACTAGCCTACCGCGGGCGTACAGTAACGGTTATATTTTAAAAATACACAGAAAAAATTACCAACCTAAAATATCTAATAAAAGATTTGATTTGAATTGAATTGAATTAAATTAAATTGAACTGAACTGAATTTGTTTCTAAACAAATATTTAATTGATTCAATTACTATTTTAATTGACTTTTAAAATTATAAATACATATTTTATTTTATACATAATTCTCAAATTATTTTTGCATATACTGTATGTTAAATAGAAAGGTTACAGCATAAAATACCAAATGCATTTGAAGTTTCCAAACAAAACGAATACACAAACATACACGGCATTACTAAAAATACATATGCATACAAACGAGTGGTTCACACACTTTGTTTTGAGTATCATCATTTTTTTGTAGATAGTTATTTATAGTTTTTTCCTTTTAATTTTCAATAAAAGTTTTAATTAATATTGTCATTGCCGTGATAGGTGCAAAATCAATTAAACTATTAATTGATTCAATAAATTTTTTAATTGAAACCCGTTTTTATTTTTTTCTGGTACATTTTGCAAGCGAGCTGGTAAGCGTGACTACTTAACTCGATCTCGCCAAACAAAATTAATGAGTTTAGACTCCAAATAATAAGTTGTGCAAGCTATGACTTTCCATTAAGTAAGTAACAGATGGATAATAAACCATCTGATTTTTGGTGTCATTCGTCAGTTACTAAGAATGCATTTAGTCTATTTTTAGATATGATTTTCTTAACACAGATTAAATTGCTCGCCGAGGTATACATGAGAGTATCTAATGAACCTGTTTGTCCACCCAAATGAAAGATCAAATTTCATCATAGGGAATTGCATATTGCGGAATATGTACTTTAGAAATTCTCAGGCCATACTACACTGAGAGAATTATCTTCCCTTCAGTAATGAATTTCTTCATAGCTTTGATGAAAATTGTCACTGAAACTCGTCCATTGAAGCTTTTCATAGAATCTATGAAACAGGTTCATTAAACTCTATATTTATGAAATGTTTTTAGAATTAATGAAAATCTTCATAAAAGTAATGAATCGTTCCAAAAATGAAGAGTTTATAAAACAGATTCTTAAAATATTTTAATATTAAGAAGATTCCTTGAATTAATAAAACTCTTAGTGAATGTCTTCAAAAATACATTGAAAGTCCAAAATTAATAAAAGGATTTAAGTCCAAAATTAAAATAATAAAGCACTTTATAAAATATGTTCAACACTCGAGAATTAAATCTTAAAACTAAAGTTTAGAAAGTATGTATTAATGAAATTATAAAATTTTAGAAAATATAAAAAAAGTCTTATAAAATTTCATTGCTCTAAAGAAAATTTTCATTAAATTTATGAATTCAATGATAATTTATAAAATCAAATGATTTTTTTTATGAAACTGAAATTTTATGAAAAAAGTTTATGAAAAATTTCTTAAATTAATAAAATTTCTTGGATGTAATGAAATTGAATCTACGAAAAAAATTATATGAAATTGTTCCATTTATATCATAATGGATAATTTTTTCAGTGTACATAGCTTATTATATTAGAAAATTTGACCGATCGGTGTAAAAAGTTAAAAAATTTTCAAAATTAATTTCGTTTAAAAAGTCAGGGTTGCCATAACAATTAAAAAAAATATTTTTGGAACCTTTTTTAAATTGTATTAAAAAAACTTTAAAAATCGGCTAACAAATAAATTTAAATTTCATGTATTTTTAAATCAATATTAACCCATAATATTCGGCTTCAAATTCTGACGAAGCTTCAACTTTGGTTGCTAATATTTTCACTAGCTTTTAAAATATGTACTTAAATAGATAGGCATTAAAACCAAAACATATGCACTCAAAATACAAAAGTATATTCAGGGAAAAAAGTTTCATCATATTGATGAAACTGTTTCATAAATCATCAGTTGTTCATCATATTTATGAAGCTTTCATAGACACAATGAAGAGTTTCATAAAATTTTATGACACATTTTCCTATTACTTTAAATTGAGAATCCATTTAAAATTTTGAAATAATGCAAAGAAATTAGGGTTTTTCATTGCAAATTAAAGAAATTTAATTTGTAATTCAGATTTTCTATTCAAAATTCAAAAACTAAAATAACATCAATAAAAAAATCAGAAATTCTAATCAGTTGATGTGGTTTAAATTTTGCATGAAATATTGTGAATATAAATTAATTTTTTCAAAATTTCAGTGGAAATGGATATTTTTAATCTCAATTAATGTTTTAAAATTCCAAATGAAAATTCTCAACTTAAATTATTATTATGAGTTTTAATAAAAATAATATTAATTGATATTTTCTGAACCTCGATTTGAAAATTTCAGTTTTATATATCATGAATTACAGTTGCATTAGTTTTGGCTTTAAAAGTTATGTAATTTTTCGATATTGGCTGTAGCCTTTATTGTGTTTGAAAGAAATTTTTTTATTTCATAAAAATTTAAGAATTCGCATCATTATATTTATAAAGCGCCTTATAGCATTTATGAAACATTTCATTAAAAGCTATGAAACTACTTTATATTTATGAAACATTTCATTAATATGAAGTGTTGGACGAAAATCAATGAAGTTTTTTATTTACGAAGTCTTTCATAATATGATGAAGCGTTTTCTTTTAGTCTACGTACTTAAAATGCGACGGTTTTTAAAAATCGTATTTATAACTCGAGAGCGTCGGTTTAAAAAAAATATAAAATAAATGTCAAAGTAGATGCAATATGATGTTCCTTATTTTTATTTTGTGCTGTGTTAAGGTTATTAATTCTAAAAAATATGCAGTTAAACGTTAAATATGCAATAAAAATCATAAATATGCACCTTAAGATAAATTATGCATTTATAACAAAATATGCAACAAAAAATCAATGCCATTTTGTTGCAAATTCTTTAATTCGGATGAGTATTTGAAAAAAAATCGAATTTGTGCTACTGACTACAAACGCGCATTTGCATGAAAGTCGCTGCCCTATTCATCGGTTATTCCCCTCCAACAATTGGTGTGTTGGCCACATTATGCACACTTTGTTGTGCCATATATACAGCACTATTATCATCTTCAAAAGCACCAGCATAGTAGTCGTAGCAGTATTTATAGTAGTCAACGTAGTATTAGTTTGTATAAAACTCCTTCATGTAATTTAATTAGAAAGTTGAGTGTGACTCTTGAGCTTTTTCTATGCAGTGCAGCATCAACAGTCATAGTGGTAGTAGTAGCTGGCTGTGAAGCTTTACGAAGTTGAAGCTCTAAATATAATACTAAAATTTGCCAGGAAAGTATGACAACTGACAGTCTCCGGGTTTTATGATATAAAGTGAAATTTTCTGGTACTTAAGGGAAATGGAATATTCTAGAGATTCTAGCCTATAAACGAACAATATTTATTAGTTAAAATAAAATGTTTTATTTTTGATTTGAATTAGATCAATTAGTTCAATTCGTTCAATTATGTTTTTTACTTCTCATCGGGCAAATAAAAAAGCGTTGATCTTTTTCCTTCTAAATTTGGGTAAAAATATTCTACCCCTTCTACATTGGTTTTCTGCTGATTTTCGGTGACGCGAAATGAAACATGTAAGGACCTGTCAGTATAGCACACCTGTCAGATAGTCTGCTTTAAATTAGCGGACAGAAAACTTTTTTAATTAATAAATAAACATTGCACGGTTTTTTGCTTAACAAAAAAAACCACATGATCTTGAACTTGAATAATCTTGCTTACATCATCAAATAAATATATTTAGACAATTTTTAAGTTCATTAACAAAATTTCAAATAAACAATAATTATTTATAATTTTTTATTATTATCCTCAACCTTTATTAACCTCAACCTATCTAAATTAAATTTGTCAAATGCATATTAATTAAAAATGAATTGCGACTGTCTAAAATAACACTACTAAAAATACATTACAAAATTTGCCCTGTAGCGATGTGTCAACATGAAACGCAAAGTTGACTACCCAGAACGTAAAAATCATACGTCAATCTGGTAACGTTGTGAAATAGAGACGGAGAAGAAAATAAACAAAAATCTAAAAATATAATATTTGTGTTTGTCACTTCTGAGTATAATATAAAATAACAGAAAAGATAATAGGAAAGAAAACTGCAATTTAGCTGCATTTAATTCGAGGCCCTACTTGGGGGTGATCGCCAAAAGGTCATGACTAGGTATTTTACATTTGTAATGTAAGAAGAAGCGCAGGTTTGATTCTTAAAGCCGGCAGGTTGTTGAAAAATGTATCATATAGAGACTATCTGACAATTATAAAGCACAATTACAATTAATAGTGTTTATAAACGTTTATTCTTCTTATTAACCTCAACCTTTCCAAAATAATCAATTTTATAAGAAATACACCTGGGAACAGAGTGGCTAAGGTTTTTGAAAAAAAAAAATTAAAAAAGAGTTATATTTCTTATTATTTTAGAGCTGACATGGAAAATTGAAAAGTGTTGCCTATTACATATTATAATATCCTTAAAATCGCCGTGCAAGCGTTGGTATAATTCCCTTTGTTAGTGGCTGTTTGCCTATTTTAACCATGTCTATAGACTTATCCTCAGCAGGACAACTTTATAAATATTTGTATATTATTCTTACAGTTTTCGTATCTAGAATTTTTTATTTTAATTTTATTTCAAACCTTCATATACAAGTGTTGATGATGTTGCCAGCATTTTTAATTTTTTTTTTTTGGAAATCATTTATTTATTTTTTTTTACATACAAATTCTATACTTTTTTCCTTGATGTTGCTGTTTTTTTAATATTTGCATATTTACTCGTTATTACCTCTTTTTTTTTGCATATTGTTATTTGGTAAGCACGCTGCTGTGTTTGTGCGAGTGGTAAGAGCCAAGAAATTGAAATGTTTCTCTGTTTATAATAAATTCCGTAAAAAATATTTATAAAGTTAAATTATACAACAAGGTTTTCGTTATCGGTAGATTTTGAAAATTGCATTTACAAGTGGTAATTGACGAAACCAATTTTAAATTTTCATGTTAATCTAACGTGATTTTTTTTTCCTCTAGCTTGTAATGTTTGTTTGTAAAGCAAAATGGTGATTATGTAGATTTTGTAATGAAAGTGATGGTGGTTGTTAAAGTTAAGTTGTTTTGGAAGGGAAATTAGTAATTTATGAATCAGGGTTTTAAAAGGAATTTATTAAAAATTAAAATATTTTAACACAAATTTTCAAACTCTAGACATTTTGTCACTTGAAAACAAGCAAAAAAAAAAAAAAAACGAATTGACATTAAAATGCTAACAGTAAGGTCTACTAAAAAATTGTTGTTGTATAAGGGAAATTTAACTATTCTGAGCCCTGCGAAATTTTTTTGCTAAGTTTAGCAACACATTTCTGCTGAACTGTAGTAAAATTTTAGTAATTAGTGGAAAAAATGCTAAACGCTATTATATTTTTGTGAAATTTTAGTAAACTACAACTTAAATTTAAAATTAATTTGCTAATACCAGCAACATATTTTGCTAAACTTTAGTACATCCAATAGAACTTTGCAGAATAAAAAAGTAAAATCAAAATACTTATTCAATCACTTATTCCTTTTGTCTAATAGATAAACATTAATTAAATTTTAACTGCCCGGTTAAAAATCAACATATACACTCAAAAAAAAGTTTACCATATATTAAGTAATTTTAACTAAATTTTTAGAAATATGGGAATGATTTGGCTTCAAAAAAAATTTAACTCAAATTAAGTATGCAGTTTTCTTAAAAACAAGTAAAAGCAATTTACTTCAATTAGGTAAATTTGTATTAAAATTTGTAATTTTTGTCTTAAATTTTATGAAACTTTACTAAAATTTAGTATATTTTTGAATTAAATTAAGTATACATTTTGTTTAAATCTTCTTAAATTCTATCTAGTTCATGTTTCTTAAATTATAAAACGCTTCAAAACGCTAATTCAGAAATAACTTACTTAGTTTATAAGTTTTACTAATATTAAGTAGGTATATTTCAAACAAACAAAAAAAAAAAAAAAAATTACCTGTCTGTTTCATTTTATTTGCAATATTGTGTATTAAGTGGTAGTTCTCAGAAGGTATACACTTTCAAAAATACAACTGTTTAGGTTTGGCACCTATTAGTCAAGTAGTCAATTTCATATATATCTTAAATTAATATTAACGAAAATAAGATTATTTTCTTAGCACGCACGTTTTAAGTGTGAAATTTATTACTTCAATTTTACTTGACAAAACTAAAACACTTGTATAATATTAACTATACACCAAATGAGAATTGTACAGGTTTAAAAATTTGAATATTCTTAAAGAAAATGTTTAAGTCGTTGTTATACTTAATTTTAAAACTTAATTTTAGTAAGGCGTAAATTTAATTTTGATTAATACTTTTTTTTTTTTTTTTATTGTATGTATCCACTTATGGACATATTGTTACACAAACAAAAATAAAGTGCCAACCGAATTAAAAAATGTATTTTGTAGGCAATTCGGTTAGTACAATCATATTATAACTTAATTTCTCTATATTTTTGGTGTTGCAACTAAAAATTAGATGTATTAACTAAATTTTGTTATGAAAACTAATATTCATTTGTACCAAAAGATTTCAGTAGTTGTAACGGAATTTCGGTTGGAAAAGGGAAAATTTTATGTCTGTGTTTATTGGCTTAAGGAAATGGCTATTCACTCTTAGTTTTGGAAAAAAAGAGCTGAGCCTTTTAAGAAATACAGGATTCAATACATTTTACGAAATGTGTTGCTTTTCAAGACAACTGCCCCGCTACAGGAGAAAGTATATCACAGATATGCCAAACTAATAGTATTTCTTCTCCTATAAGAGAAAAAAATTAAACAACTTTAGATATTTTTCCAAAAAAATGGGCAAGGTAGGCGTGGTTAAATATTGTACACAGAAAAATAAAGTGCCAACCGAATTGAAAAGTATGTTTTGGTGGCTACAACCAATATATTTGGTCAGTAAAGCCATATTCAATGTGTTTTCTAAATTTTTTGGTTGTAGAAACTAAAATTCAGTTGTACTAACCCAATTTCGTTGTGAAAAACAATATCCCGTTGTCATAACAGATTTCTGTTATACGGAATGTCAGTCAGTAAAAGGAAAAATTTTTCGCTATGTGTAGTATATTCTTTATTATTATTTAACTGTATTTGGGAAATTTGTAATTCGACTATATCAATATACTTTTTTATGGAGTATTTAAAAATTAAATAAAAAAAAATCAGAACTAGTTCCGAATTTTTAAAGTAATACAAAGCTCCATTTATCTAAAAATTTGCCAAATTTTTTTCGGATGTATTTACAAAAAAAGCTGACGTTTTTTTTCCAGCGATTCAAAAACTTTCATCATCTAACTCGGATTTGTTTTGGCAAAAATATACGTTAAATATTGTCCTTCATATATAATTCAATACTTCTGTGTTCTATCTTCGAATGGTACGGTACGTAGGCGTATGAGCAATAAATAATACCAAAAAATAATAAAGAAATTGGCCGATTAGTAAATTGAGGTTTGTATTACTTTAAAAATATGGACTAGTTCTGAATTAAAAACACATTTTTAAGATTTCTTCTTAAAACAAATATTATATATAAAAAAAAACTGATATAGCTTAATCTAATTTAATATGGACTCACACTAAAGTACATAAAATTGTATCCAAAAAAATTACCCGATTAAATTGTATCACATTGGATCTAATTGTATTATATTCGATTTATTTAGATACCATTATAAGTGATTTGATAGTTTTGTCCGAATTTTGTCCTCATCCAATTTAATTAAATTATACGTTATACTATACGATTATATCTAATTTAATACAATAGGACCTATATATTATTTGAAATATAAATTTCGTATGGTTCCTTCCTATTTTCAAAACATTAAGGTTTTCTCATATAACTCGAATATAACATATCAAACATAACATTAAATTTATTATACTTTTAATGCTACAAACGAGTTTGTTGTATATATTTCCCAATTCCGCTGAAATCAAGAAAATGGAAATATCATTTGAAATATTTGTTTTACTCAATTACATTAGAAATTTTCTATATTTTTTATTATCAATTTATAACGAGCTTTCAACCTCCGTATATTTCCAAAAATAAAGCAAATCGAACATATTAGCTAGGTTGATACTAGTATTTCGATCTGGCTAAAGATCTCATCAGAACCCGAAGTTTTAGAAAAGCTAGAGCCTATATAATAGGCAGAACTTTAACAAAAAACCTATTAATAATCAATTTTGCTCCATTCTTGTCTTCTTAGTAATTTTTATTTGCAAACAACAATTTAATTTGAAATGTTCAACATGTGCAAAGAGAAATTTAATTTTCAATTTAAAGTTGTCATTAAACACTTCAGATTCTATGCAAAACTAAATTTGAATATGATATCATATATTATACGTAACATTCTATTCAGACATATAAAATTATATATGAAATCATGCTAATTAATATATACCATATGTAGTACTTAGTATATGCAACATCTACGGTTATATCAATCAATATATATTAAGATATTAATATCTGTTACATATTTCAAAAATATTAAAAAATCAAAATACAAGATTAAGTTATATATGATCATATGCACCATCACACATATTCATACTACGCTATATTAAACTATATGAATTTATATAATGTTATATTAAATAAGATTTGATCGTATATGTACGTTTTTACGCGGGTAGACAAATTTCTAGCATTTGCCAAATTTAGTTAAATAATAATAAAGAATATTCTAAAAATGAACACAAAATTTGTCAAAATTTAAACACGCCCAAAAAATTTACCGATATGATTTTACCAAAACGAAAATTAATTTAATATAAAATCCAAACAAATATAAACGTGAAAAATTTAAATCGGGCGTGGTGACCTTGTAATACTCCCCACAAGTTATAAATTGAATCATAATTTGGAAAGCTGTTTTTATAATACAGATAAAATTGTTGTTTAATTCAAGCAATGCAATATTTTGAATCGTTTCATATGATAAATGTGATTTAAATACATACACCGATCGAATTTTGTTGGACAAAAAATAATAAAATTTTTCAGTAAATCAGTAAAACTTTTCTTCACAAAATAAAAGAACATTTTCTTAAAACTAATGAAAAGCTTCATACTTTTTATTAAACCAGTTTTTTAATGAAAGTTTTTTTAATGAGTGTATGAAACTTTCAATTGATATCATATTATTTTACAAAAACTTGCATCAATTTAATGAAAAGTCTAACAAAAGTCTAATAAAAGTCTAAGGTTTTCAGGCCAACACTACAGGAAAAAGTGTGTCCGATATTCAAATTTCTAGCATATTTCAAGTTCTAATATTTTTTTATTATTAAAAAAATTTTTCAATAATTAACCACGCATACTTTGCCTAGTATTTGAAAAACTTTTAAAAATTGTTAAATTTTTTATTCGTATCATATAGTACAATAAATTCTGTAATTTTGACATTAATGAGATATAACCTTTTTTTTAGCTAGATAGTTGGCTTGGTAAGCTTCATATGGGTATAACAGTTTCATTTATAAAAATTGTCAATTTGACGTAACATTTCTTCTTTTCTCATGTGGAGTCTTTTTTCAATTTACAACACTCATTTAACAACAATTTCATACAATTGGCTGCGTTAAAAAAAGTTTTAATAACAAAAAAAACTTTTTAATTCCTGTTAAAAAATGGTTTCCCTTAAAAAAAAAAAAACACCATAGTAATTTCCAGTTAATAAATTTTATATACATTGCATACTTCCATAATACGTCCATCAGGGTTATAACTTTTTGCATTTTTTGCAAATATCAAAAATTACAGCCGTGTAGGCTCTGAAAAAATATTAAGAACAATGATCTTAGTTTTTCGCTGTAGTGAAAAAAAGTTCCCGCACCAAGCGCAATGAAGTTTTCATAATAATTTGTTTTTTAGATTTTTAAAAATTGTAATGTTTTACTCATATTACTTGGTTTTTTGCTATGCATTTATGTTTTCATCAATAAACACTATTTTTCTGCCATTACAAAAAGTCTTTTAGAAATTGCCTTCGGTGCGGAAGGTTTTTGTCTCGAATTGGCTTAAACAAGCGATATTTATTATTAGCACAAAATTGTCAATGAGGCAGTGCCCTGTATTTTTTTTGCAACAAAAAAAGTTATTACCCTAATGTCAATGCATGTCTTTTTAACCCTTGTCACTATAACTTTGATTTTTCCTTCCTTTTACACTTGCTGCCCCGACAAACATTTTTGCACTTAACCATTAGTCATTTCAGTTGGTCATCATCATCAGCAACATCCACCGTATGACAAAAAAACCTCATATTGTGTTGTGAACCACAAAAAGTCTATTAAAATTTTATGACTTAATTTTAACTTTTTTTTTTTTATTTCCAAAAACCAAAATTATTATATGTATTTTGTATGTATGCTACTACTACATACAATATACGCTCGTTTGTGTATACGTCTAATGAAAAATTCACATTATAAGTGTTTTTTCACTTTATTCCATAATATTAATGTTTAATAAAAAATTTATGTTCACATTTTATTGTGGTTTAATATAAAATTTAAAATAAAAAAAAACAAAGTTTTATAAAACTTTATAACAGAAATGACAATGTTAATGAAAAATTTATACAAAATATTTTTAATATTTTAATTGGACTTAAATTGGAATTTTATATAATAAGAAAGAGCAGTGTGTATAGTGGGATGGAAAAGCTATTTAATTAATATAAATATCAAAGATTTTTTCCAATCCTGTCACTTTTTTAAAAAGTTTGTCCAATAGAAGTCAAGCTTGGAGCACTCTTGCCTTAAACTAACATTAAAAGGGTCAAACCTTTTCAAAAATATATATATATATATATGTATGCGTAGCGCATACTTTAGGGACAAGGCCAAAATTGTCGCCGGAATATGCGGTGTATAGAAAAAATTGTCCTCATCTTAAACGCTAGATGTATGAAAAGGCGCGAAAATTTTGGGGACAGTCCCCAAAGTAAGGAAATGTCCCTAAACTATGCGGGGGAACGAATAAATGTCTCTGGACTATGCGCTGTGCATACATATATATATATATATATATATATATATATATATATATATATATATATTGTTTGATACCCCAGGGATGTTAAATGGGGTTTTCAATTTTGTACCAACCTCCAAAAAAAATTGTACTTTTTGGACCTTCACGGTACCATTTTTTTTTAATTTATTAAAACAACAAAAAAAGTACATAAAAAGTCACTTGTACAGAAAAAAAAACAAAACTTACCAATAATATACATTATATGTATGAATAAAATAAGGTACAAATCAGACCAAATCATGGAATTATTTGTTTAATAAATTATTTGAATTTGTCGATCTTAACCAATCCTTTGTCTGTATTAAACTTGATAATGTTGGCTAATGTAGTCTGTTTCTTTCCTTAGTTTTTATTATATTTTGAAAAGAAAAAACTCTTTCCACATTTGCAGTCGAGTGTGGAATGGATAAAATTCCAGCAACGAAAATTAGCTACTACCGACCAAAAACTACAAATGTTTTAATTTTTTAACGACTTCAGTTGCTCAACATCATCTAAAGCTCTAAATTGATTATTTATTGAATCCAAATTTGCAATTTCATTCGGGAACATTTTTACTAGAAGAGGTACAATACTACTTGTTTTACCTGAAATAACATTTTCAGAAGTAATTTATGGAACCACATTATTAAAGTTGACTTTGGTTGTCAAAACTTCGCAAAATTTTAAATAAAGTTTATTACAGTTTAGTTTTAATTTGCTTTATTTTTGTAAATATACGGAGGTTGTAGGCTCGTAATAAATTAAAAATATATAAGATTGTTTGGCATTTTCTTTCATTTCTCTAACAATAATTTAATTTTCATTTCTTCAGAATTTTAATAAATTCAAAATAAATGTGAAGTTGGCTGCAAAAAGTGTCAATATATGTAAGAGCACTATACACCACAATACCAGTCGCATACAGAGCTGCCAGATAAATTTTGTAAAAAAATCGTAAATAGTTAATCGATATTAAAAAAAATGCCAATTTTATGGTCGCATATATTTTAAGCGCTCATTACATAAAACGAATAAATGCAATGAAAAAGGACACAATAACAATTTGTTTGCAATACTAAAAATTCAAAATGGGGAAAACTTAAAAATTTTTAAATTGTACCAAATGAGTCGTGGTAGTACCACGGTACTTTTGAAGTTCAAAATGTACCAAAAAAAGTACAATTGTACCAACTTTAACATCCGTGTGATACCCTATCAATTTCCTTTCATTAAAATATACTGATTTTTAGTTAAAAAAATATTTTGTGAACAAACTTAAAATAACCTTTAGATTTTGACATTGTGTATTCGAAAAATTCATGCTCCGATCGATCAGATTTTAAAAAATTATATATTTTTGAAGAACTAAATTCTAGCAGAGAAATTATTGTACGTATTTTCTTAGCATTATCATTATAAAAATAAAAAATATAAATGAGTGTAATTTTTTATATTATTAAATAATTAAGATTTGATGTGTTGAGATGGCCAAAAATTATTTTTTTTTAAATAATTAGTTGGCAACTCTGGATAATTTGCTACTATTATTTTTAATTTACGATTGTAATCAAGACGATGAGTTATTTTACAGTTTTCAACGATTTAAATATCTTTATCCAGTAAAACAAATAAAAAATTTTAAAATTACTGGGTTAAAAATTTAACTTGATTAGTTCAATTATGGTTTTACACACAGAAAAATAGTGTGACAACCGAATTGAAATGTTACAACACTTAGAATACTATGTAGACAAAGACCACTGCAAATGTAGTTAAAAACAAATGATATTTCACTTAAAGTAAGGACGACTTGCATTTCAGTAAATTCAACTAACATTGTCATTTCTTTTTTAATGTTCAAAAAATTAACCACAATTGTAGTAAAAATGAACCACATATGTTAGTAAAAATAAACAAACATTTATTTTATTTTAGAAATGTTGAGGTTAAGATGAAGAATAAACGTTTTTCTTTAAAAATTTTGAACACTATTCATTTTTAAATCAGACAGACGTTATCAGCGATTTTCCATTTTTAAATTGTATTATTATTTGTGTATTTATAATTTTTTTAAATAACAAAAAACAACTGTAAAAAATGAATGTAAAATCATAAAACGGCCATTTGATGTGGTTTGTTTTTTAAATGAACTACAAGGTTAGTAAAAAAATTAATTTGTTCTACAAATGACTGACATTTACATTAAAAATAGAGAAACTGTATTACAACCCAAACAACTACATATCTTTAAAGCAGAAGTTCCCTGAGTGAACCAATAAGTTCGGTTATTGAAATGAGATTTCTAGATACTTTGGGTATTGCAACAAAAATTTAGTTCTACTAACCGAATTTAATTGTAAATATAAATATTAATTTGTACCAACCGATGCTAGTCGTAGTAAACGAATTTTCGTTGGAAATAGTTAAAATGTTTCTCTGTGTGTAGATTTAAACGTTCGTATTTTTTATAAATTATGAATGTATTTTTTATTAATAAAACTCAACTTTCTATGTATTAAAAGTTATTAACAGGGTAGCGACTTTCATGGAAATGCATGTATGTAGTCAGTAGCCCAAAGTCGATTTTGCAAACAAATGCTTGTTTTTGCATATTTTAGCATGTTTCGTTACAAATGCATATTTTAGCATATTTTGACTACAAGTGCGTATTCTTTTCTGACCTTATGTCTTCAGATTTTCTTTATTTAAGAACATACATATATGTTCTCTGTGGAGCCTATAACACATCTCCGTATTCAGTTTTTAAATTTTTCGAAAAATCGCGATTTGTCCACGATTAAAAACTTCATGCAGATGCAATTTTTAGATAAATATGGTGATTATGCATTTGCATTAAAAAAGCTTTTTTGTACAGATAAACCTGAAGAAATTACTTTTGTATTAAGAATGTAACAGTTTTAAAACATGTTGGAAATATAAAAATTTAAAATTTTACAAAAATGTGTGAGATTTTATTTGTTCGGTTTTAGATCATGACAAATTTTTCTCTAAATTAACAGAAAAATTATAATTTTTATATGATAATTTATTTAATTTGTCATGATCTAAAACCGAACAAATAAAATCTCACACATAAATTTATAGATCAACGATAAAATTCACTATTAAACCACTCACCAGGTACAGTGCAAAAATCGTTTAATGTATTTGCTCGTCATATGCATTAATAAAAAATCTTTAATGTTTGTTGATATGCTTTGCTAATGTAGAAGGATAGTATATGATGACATTAGAGAAAAGAACTGCCATTTAAAGTTTTAACTGAAAGTTAAACTGGCAACTATGATAATGACTAGAGAAAAAACAAACACACTATAAATAGAAATCGTTCGTGGTACATTTCATTCTAACTCAACACACAGAGTAATGTTGGGATTTAACGTTACCCAATTTCTTCAACGTGTGAGTTAAATAGATGATATTTACGATTAACACTAAAATGGCACGAAGAATGTTGATGAAGACCGTAGTGGGTCAGAAAATGCATTCCATTCATGCTAGTGTCTAATAACTTTTTCTGTGTTTTTTTCTAATAGTCAAAGTAAATTATCATATAAAAATTATAATTTTTCTGTTAATTTAGAGAAAAATTTGTCATGATCTAAAACCGAACAAATAAAATCTCACACATAAATTTATAGATCAACGATAAAATTCACTATTAAACCACTCACCAGGTACAGTGCAAAAATCGTTTAATGTATTTGCTCGTCATATGCATTAATAAAAAATCTTTAATGTTTGTTGATATGCTTTGCTAATGTAGAAGGATAGTATATGATGACATTAGAGAAAAGAACTGCCATTTAAAGTTTTAACTGAAAGTTAAACTGGCAACTATGATAATGACTAGAGAAAAAACAAACACACTATAAATAGAAATCGTTCGTGGTAAATTTCATTCTAACTCAACACACAGAGTAATGTTGGGATTTAACGTTACCCAATTTCTTCAACGTGTGAGTTAAATAGATGATATTTACGATTAACACTAAAATGGCACGAAGAATGTTGATGAAGACCGTAGTGGGTCAGAAAATGCATTCCATTCATGCTAGTGTCTAATAACTTTTTCTGTGTTTTTTTCTAATAGTCAAAGTAAATTATCATATAAAAATTATAATTTTTCTGTTAATTTAGAGAAAAATTTGTCATGATCTAAAACCGAACAAATAAAATCTCACACATAAATTTATAGATCAACGATAAAATTCACTATTTTACAAAAAATTAAATTTTTTGTATGGAAATCGCAAGTTTTTGAAAATATGAAAAACTGAATATGTAGCTATGTTATGGCTCCATAGGGTATGTGTTCACAAAAAATCAAATGCAAAGACTCTCGGCCAATTTTTTTATAATTTTTATTCCATATTTTCTGTTAACTGTAAATTTTGCATATTTTTAGAATTAAAATTTGGATTTGATTTAAAACAAATAAGAAGAATAAGAGGAAAAACCTTAACATACAGTAGCACTAAATTAAAATAAGAAACCTTAAATAGCCATCTACTTAGGCATTTATATTGTACTTTTTTTTAAACCATCGCTCTCGAGTTACGAATTTGATTTTTAAAAATCGGCAAGTTTAAATTGCATCGTTTTTTTTATTTTTATTGCCCATTTTTAGTATATATATTTTGATATTTACTGCATATTTCAATTTCGCTGCCCTGGTTATTATATTACTTTTCCTTTGGTCTTACAAACAATACAAATATATTTTCATTTAATAAATAAAAGCACTTACCAAATCTCTACCCGTACTGACATAACTCTCCAATGGACTACAAGGACGTAATCGATTAAGACCCAATGTGTTGCCAGTGCTACTAATTGCTGTATGATCGCACAATTTAGGTGTCTCATAATCATAAATTTCCAACATTAAACGACGTTTTCCCTTAGTACTCATCAAGGCCAATGCAGTTTTATCGCTGCCAGGACCACCACTACCAACGCCGTACTGTGTATCTTTCGATGTTTTGCTAGATATATAATTTAAGCTTTCTTTAACAGCTGACAAACCATTACCGCCACTTTGTTTGGATGAGCCAGCAGCACCACCACCCGCCTGCTGGTAACCACTATATTTATTTTCCTGGTTAAATATACTCGACTGTGTTGGGCCATAAATATAAGTATCAACAGGATTCCAAGCATTATCAATGTTAACACGTATATTTTTACCCATTTTGGGATTTTGTGGACTGTAATAATAGTTACTGCCATGACTAGTTTGATCCAATATTGTTGGCTTTCCCCCATCGGCTGAGGAAGCTACTGGCGGTGGAGGTGGTGGTTGACCTGTTGTTATACTTGTTTGTTTTATTGGCACATATGTGCCATAACTGTCCCACATACGTAGACGTGTTATCCAGGGTGGTAAATCAGCCTAGAAGCAAATAGTAGAAGAACAAGAAAAAGATGATAAAAAAAGTACATGCATATATATAAAAATAAAACTGTGTAAGTAAAACATCGTTTATGTTAATGCCTGTGTGTGGGTGTGAAAGTTTATGTGCAATAGTAAAGACAACAAGTCATAAATGTCCACGTTATACGTATGGATACTAATGAAAGTTTGTTGTTATATAAAACGGGATTTTTTAGTACATATGCACAAGTGTGGGTTGCTTTCGGCTTTTTTGTAGTTTATTTTAATTTTTGTAGTATCAAATATACAGTGGTCTTCTAAGTACTTTTAAACGCTAACGATTACTGGTGCACAACTTAAATTAAAATAATCATGGTGACCGGTGGACCGGGAACCCAATTTATTAAAAAAATCATGAATTTTTGTTGGAAAAATCGTCAAAATAGTCATTTTGAGAATGAAAAATCGTCTAAAAATTTAAACAAAAACTTCCTCAAAAATTCGCTTTAATCACTTTATTTGTAACTAATTCAAAATTGTTTATGTTATTTATTATTATTTCCTTTACAAAGCGATTGCAAAGTTGTGATTGTGGTTTTCCACGTTTTTGATTCGTGCTAAATCAATAGGTCCATTCGTTTACACCAAAATTTGCACAAATTTGTACAAATTTGTACTGGATTTTACTGAAATGCGTTCGCGTACACATAAATTTGCAAAAGAGAGCATCTACTAAGAGAGTAAAGTGACAGTTGTCAGCAAAAAACCTGCAAATTTTTACTGGACAAATTTTTGCCAGTAAAATCCAGTAGAAAACAAAAACATATGATTAAATTAAGTATAAAAACAGAAATAAGCATACATTCAGTAATAAAAACATTTAAAAGATTAAAAGCTGAATTAAAAGGGCGGCAAAAACTGAAAATAATTATTTTCAACCTGAAACAAATTAAAGTAGTCAGTTATAATTATTATAGTAACAATTTATCAGTTTTCTAATATCTGTGTTAATTGTTTTTATTTACATTAATATATTAGAGATGTAAAGCTAATGAATATATGAATACTTCTTACTGCATATTATTCAGGGTACCGAATATCAAAAATCAAGTATTCGTGTATTTTCGTATGTTATTTAACTAGAAACAAAATTAAAAATCATGTACAAACTAAACAGGTACAAAAGCTTCCACAAAAGTTTATTTAATTAATACAATTGCTACGAATTTATAATTATTAAAATGCAATGCATCAAGTACCAAAAACAATATATACTGGGTAGTCTAAATAACACATATTTTACAACACTAAGCTTTTTAGCGCTCATATGTTTGAATTAACTTGCAAGTTTTTGCAATTTTTCCGTTCGTTTACTTTTTGTGCAAGAGAGTAAAATTTTCATTTTGCCCAAAATTTACTCATCTACTGGATTTTACTGGAAAAGTAAACGAATGGACCTAATATTTTTCTTGAATGTAATTTTTTGTATGCCCAAATTTTTCGAAAACAAATATCGCAAAAAAAATTAAAAATTAACATTTCGTCATTGATTTTTGTAGATTTTAAAATGGTTCAATGATTTTAAAATTCCATTCCGCGTAACAAGTATTGGGTGTTGTGTTCCTAAAGTCTTCATTACTCGAGCGAATACGTTTCGTAAACGGAATGTAAGTCCATACAAAGAGTAAAAATGAGGAGTCAATTGACCTAAGAGTGACTGGTTAAAGAAGGACTTATCACAGGACTGGTATAATTTAATACTGAAGTGGGTTAAGCAGTGTCAATTGTCCTAAAATTACCAATCCTGTGACTGGTAAAGGGAGGACATACCACTTAACCAGAATGCTTATTAACACGAAAAAGCCAGTTTACCCATTGGAAGCTGTTTAGCTCCATGGCCCTTTTGCGACAGTCTTGTGGTATGCCCATCTTCGGTTAGTCCTGTGGCATGCCACTATGTGGTTTAAAGCAGGACAAATGACACCCTCCTATAACAAGCCAATGTTAAAGTTGCCAGTTGTTTACATAGGGTAGGGTTTAGCAGAGGACCGGTCTCTGGCACGAAGGACCGATCCTGTGGCACACGCAGAACCGGTCCCATTCTCCATAGTGTAGTACCTACAAACAATATGTTGTCTCTGTTGAAAATAGAATTTACTTTCCGCAAATCCGTCACCATTTCTTTAGTATGTACAAAAATTCTTAAATATTATCAAAGTTGATACATTCGTCATAAATTTTTTAAAAGTCCATCATTAATGAAAATCGATAAATTTTATACATGACGAATTTTATAAAAACGATAAATTTTAAAAAGTCGATTAGTATAATAAAAATCTAAAACATTTTAGTAATCAAAAAATTTTATAAACTTTAAAAAAATAGATATATACATTTTATAAAAATCGATGAACTTTATAGAAAATTTTAATTTTCATTATCTGCAAGATAATATATAGTTTTATAAAAATTTGCTTCAGATCCCCCCTTTTTGCCTCTTATATCGCTTATGAAGTGTAAAATACAAGTGGGACCAAATAGAAACTTACCCTAAACTATATATTTGTTACCTCTACCCTCCTCTAAAAATCACTTAAATTATTGCACTCTTTTACAAAATCCGGTTGAAAAAAATGGAACACTTGGTTCTAATTGGCTTACGGAAAGTCTAACGATGGATTCTTTCAGATTTTAATGAAATTCGGATATGTGTGGTTTTTGCGACGGTGAGGTGGCTGAGGTTTTACCGACATTCATTCATTGTTCATCTTTTATGAGAGATTTCTTGCAGAGCTTTTTCACAAATATTTTAAATATTTCAAATAAATAACAACCCTAACTAATATACTACATAGCCAATATTGGTATCAAAATTTTCGTTTTCTATAGTACGTAAACGCTGCATAAATAGTACGCTGCAATCTGAATTTTATTATTTTTAGACATGTATTAATTTTGATACCTTTTATCCTTATTGTTTTACCTCTATCACATAACCGAAAACTATTCAGATGGAAAAGAACCCATTGGAAGTAGTATCCAAAAAATCGACGAATTTAGAAAACTGGTTTGCTATTTGTTCGAAACATATGATTTTGTAAAAAAAACACGGTTCAGTTACGGTTTAATTAAAATGCCGGTTAAACCCGATTTCGTTTTTTTTTGTTTATGCGTGGTATTTTGTAGCTTTTCGTGTTAAAAAACCTAATGTACTCCATACACAAAATATTTGTCATGTTCACAAATTTTGCACAGGTTAAGGTTGTTGCATTTGAAAATAAATTTTCGAATTTACTATTTATTATAAATTCAATAACATTTTTTTTAACGTTTTTCCATTAACGAATTTCCAAAAAATCGAACAGTCGATTTTGCCAATGGTAATATTTTGAGTTTATGCTATTGTGAGTTCATGCTTTTTTAAAATTGTCGAATTAAGGGAAATGTTCTATGAATGTCTAAAATGGAAAAAAAAAAATGGAAGATAAAGTTTTAAAAATTTAAATATCGCATAAAAATAACGAATATTTAAAGGTTTTGCTAGTTTTACCGACTCGAAAAATCGATTTCTCGAATGTTCGATTGTTGAAAATAAAAAACCGAGTAACCGGTTTTCCTATACAGTTTTGGACACTGTAATCGGAAGATTTTTAAACTTTTTTTTATTCTTTGGTTATATTAAGTTCTAATTATTAAAAATCTCCAGAGATTTTAAAATGTCATTTTATAACTCATAAACATTTCACATTTAAAATAAATTAAACTTTTAAATCTTTTATGCTTTACATATTTACAAATTAATTCCAATACGTTGCACTGTGCAAGCATAGAAATATAGTATTGTGTTTATGTTTGTTATATTCAATGTTTTTTCTTTAGTAATTGCTGTTGTTTTACTGTTTTTTATGCTATGGTATTTGGTTTTAGTATTTTTTTTTTTTATTTCTCGGAAAATATTCTATGGTAGTGTTGATGTTAAGTATTAAAATCTCAAAATCCTGCTACTACTGTGGAATCTGTTTCGGCAAAAATACAAGGGTTTCTTGTATACGTTTTTGTTTTAGATCTTGTTTTTTTTTTCAAGTCGTTAAAACCATTGTTAGCTAAAATCTGAAAAATATGTATGTATATGTAGATGTAACATATTTATGTATACATATTTATGTATGTAAGTATGTGTGTATAACTTAAAAGAGTGTTTGCAGTGTCACATCTTTATGTACCGTAGTAGTTTGTGTATTTTTTATGACGCCCTCTAGCGACAGTTAAGTTTTTTTTGTAGTTGTTTGTGCTCGTCTTACTTTTAAAGTGTTGACGTAAAAGTGCAGAAACTTGTTTGTTTTCATTCACTTTTTGTTGTTGCTACTGTTGTTGATGATGTTGTTGTTGTAGTTGTTGTATCTGTTTGAATTGTTAATTTTAAGGCGTTAAAATGTTAAGTAAACTAGGTCTTTATAACATTCATTTATATTTTATAATCACAAAATATTCACATACACACACACACATACATACACTTTCACATACTAATACAACCTAGTTTCTATTAACGTTGGAGTAGCAGTTTAATGAAGGATTTTTCTTGCGGAAAAAAATCTAAATTCATATTCTTATGAAGTTTCCGGAATTGATAATTCGAATTTTTTTTAACGAGTATTCGTTAAACCGTAGCTTTACTGTATATGTATTATATACGAATATTTGACAAGATGCCTGCTTAGTAACACATAGTTACATAGTATATGCATGATTTTGACACAAAGTCATTAACCATTATGTTTCTTCCAGTAATTTGTAATAATGCACTATTGATCAGAATTTTAACAAAAAGAAGAATTTTTAAAATACAATATAAAAAATATAAGTACATAAATTGTTGCACAGTTTCTGTTTAATATCGATAAAAAAAAGAAACTCTCACGTTTAAAATAAAATTTTCAGATTTATCAACCCCATTTTCTCTTTTATAAAAGAACTAGCTCAAAGCATGGATACTTCCTTACCGGTAGTTTATATTTGAAAGAAAACAAAATGTTTTTTCTTAGGAATTTTCTCTTTTAATTAATTTCTTTAATCTCTTGTATTAGATGTTTCAATTTCAAGTTTCATATTATTTATATGTTAAATCCCAATTAACCAAAGATTTTATCCAAATAAAAGAAACACATATTTAAAGTTTCAGGATTGAAGCCTACGGGCTGGGGGATTAAGAGGAAACTTTTCCCTTGCCAACCCCATCTAAACCACGTTTTAGTTGGGGTTTTAAAGAATTACCGTATAAATCAACATAGAGATATCTAAATTTTACTTTTCTAACTTTTCGAATTTTGAACCTCAATTTTTACTACGTTCTGGCGAAGATTTGAAAAATAACCTTATCTGTGAATTAACACATACACATATATAAAATTTAAGCGAAATGGAATGGAAATGAATGAATTTCTAAAAATCTCGTCTATTCGAATGTCGAAGCGGGGTTAGAAGCTAAATACCGAATTTCAAGAACCTTGTTTAAGCGGTTTGGCCAGGCCGTCAAATGAGAACACTTTTCGCTCTTTTAAACCCTGTTTTTTTTTTACCACGGAAGACTTTCACCCATCGAAGCCATGTTTTTACCACGTTCCTTGTCGGAAATCCAAAAAGTATAATATGCGTGAGCAGCATATATTTCAAAAGTCTAAATTCTAGTCAAAGGGGTTTGTGCGGACCGCTTTTTCTCCTTTTCGTTAGAATTTTCAGATATTCCGGACAAGAGAATGTTTACTCGGAATTAAGAACCCACATACCATATTTCAAGTGCCTCGCTTTAGCGGACCAGGTGGTTAAGGGGGAGACTTTTCCCCTTTTTGCTAGTTCGAAAAAAACCTGTCTAAGCTTTTGTCTACGCGGGATAAGAAACTACCATACAAAATTTCAAATTAATGGCTTCAGCTGTTTGGCCAGGTTGCCAAAGGGACTCTTTCCCATATATGCCCTTCCCGTAGGAATTTCCACCTAAGCGGATTTCTATGTGTTATTAGGAACTAACATTCCAAAGTTTAAGTTCCTCGCTACGTTTTTGCCATGCCACCACGATGGTGACATTTCCCTTTTTTGCTCCTCACCGTTGGAATTTCCAAAAATCACATCTAAGCAGATGTCTACTCAGGATTAGAAACCAACATACCAAATTTAAAGTCCTACCTTAAGCGTTTTGTCCAGGCCACAAAGGAATATGAGGAAGTTTCTAGCCTCAGCACCTCCATGTCAGTAGGTTTGAGTTTAGGTTGAACATTTTTAAACCTAAACATTTTATAAACGCACAGGTTCCGATTTTTTCAAACACATTTCGCTTTGTGACAACTAAAGCGGTGTATCAATTCCGCTAAAACTTACATCAAGTAAAAGATTTTAATTAGCTTAATACTAATATCGAAAAGACATCAACAAATTTTAAAGACTTTAAATTGATATGTAGCAAACAAAATTTTCATAACCTCAAAAAGCATCCTTATACAAAATTTTTAATTTAGCAAATTTAAAAGGATTTAATCTGATTTGTTGCAAATAAGTAACAAAATTAAATATCATAAAACCGGCTAATAAAATGGATGCTTTTCAAAATAATCGCAGTTATCTTTTTAAGTTTTAATTAAAATCACGTCAAAACTGTAATTTTAATATTTTAATGAATAACGCGGATGGATTTAACATGTTTAACCATCAGCTAACACGTCCACTAAATTTTCCAAGCAAAATTTTGGAAAATATTTTGACTAAAAGTGCTGAACATTTTTGAAATTTCTTATACATATGTATATTGTAGCACAGCTTTTGGAAGCTCAAATTCTCACGTTTTGGATATAATGTTCAGATTTAGCGACTCCAAATTCTCTTTTCTGAAAGAATAATTTAAATTTGTTAGCTTTTTCTATTATTTAGAATTTTTATGTTTAGTTGAAAATATTCTGGTTTACAATTTAGTGTTTGGACCGCATTATTTAAATTTTCGTCCCAATGTGCCATAGTGTAAGTGTTTATGCACATATATTACATATTTTATTACTCATACACATGTATGTAGAGTATGTTACTAATTACATTCATGTTAAGTTTCAGTTGTTATAAAAGAGTGATTAGCTTGGGTTTATTTTTCATTTTGTTGTAATGCTTTTTTTCCATATGTACCTAATATAAAAATGTTTTTCTTTTTAATTTAAGCTTCATCTTTTTACTCTCATTTAGTAAAAGAAAGGCCCAATTGTGTCAGTTTATGTGGGTGTATGTAGTACATTTGTGTTTGATGGTTATTTAAAAAGGTAGTATGTCAGATGTTAAGGGATTTAATATTAACATCATTTAACATAAATATAACACTAGGCTTTAATATAGATAAACAAGGAGATTTATAACTTCGATATATAAAAAATATAAAGAGAAAATATAAAAGCCAAATTTCAGAGAGAAGCGGGGTTGAATGCAATCCTATAAAGATTGGTAGATATTTATCTTTTTACAGGTTTTAAGCCTCTGACTGATCATAAACTGAATTAATAATGTTTAGTGTCTGACCTATCTGAACTATCATTTCATATTTTTGAAAAAAAAAATGTCTAAACTAGCTTTTTTGAGACTTAAGAGCAATAATACCTATATCATTAAATAAATTGATTTTTTAATTGTTCAATAAATTGTTACTTGTAATTTAAATCAAATAACGAGAACATTTTTTAAATTTCGTTTTATGGTTTGATGGATAGATTTCTTTAATCCCATAATATTATTTTGCGATATGCCAAAATTAAATTTTTCCATTATAAAGTCTATAATTTTGATATTAGAAGAGCACTAAAGAGCAAAAAAAATTTTCTTGATTACTAGCAATTAACACAAAATCCGCCCTTGCCGGTCCTAAGCGCGGATGTGGAAGGAGGAGGGAAAACTAATAGTGAATGATAACCTGAAAACGCATATGCAAACCACATCTGGTATTTAAACGTGTTGGAATAGGCTTATCTTGGAAAGCCCTAACAGAAAGGTCAAGGTTGCGAGATAATTGAATATGGATTTTTATTAATATATTTAGGTGATCTGTTAACAGAGTGGAGTGCTTCAAAAAACTATAGAGAGCATTAACAACAAACGTTATACTACTTGGAGATTTTGGAGCAAAACCCGAAGAAGCCAAAAAGGTAATTGGAATTTATGGTGAAGATGTCAAAAACAATAATGTCACCAGACTTAACCAATTTTGAATAGCTAATGATCTAATAATCACAAGCAAATACAATGTTCAAACATAAAAATATACACCGATATACTAGATCGGAGCCTTCAAGAAACGAAAAATCAGTAATCGATTATATAATATTTAGTAAGGAGGAGTGTATTCCAAAGATGTATATATTCAAGAGAGATGCGGCCGTATATTGGAAGCGACCACCACTTAGTTGTGCTCCATTATGTAACGATAATGCCATAATGATACTTGTGGAATATTCTTTCACAAAATAATCTGTTTTTTAAAAGTTTAATTCTTTATTTTTTCAAGACATAATTAAAGTATTTTTTTTACTTGTATTTTTTAAAGCATTAATAATAGTTAATTTTTGACTTTTATTTTTTTTCTTTTTTTTGGAAGAAATAAAAGATATAATTTTTTCCAAAATTGGTTAAGATAAGGAAAATTTAAAATAAAAAAAATGTTAAAAAAATAACCTTTTCGTTTTCTAAAAAAAAATTTAAAAAATAACACTTGTTTTGTTTTATTTAAAAACAAGATGTAAACGGGAAGTAAACTAAGACCGTACTTTGTCTTTTTTACAAGTTTGATATAATTTTTATTAAAAATAAATTAAAGGTCGACAAAACACAATTATCATTTTTATTAAAAATTATATCAAACTTGTACAATAACTTGTAAAATAACTAAAACAAAAAACAGAAAAAAACAAAAAATTATTTTGTGTCCTCATATGGGGACAGTGGCTATTAATGGGTTAAGTAATATTCAGTAGAATTTCAATATCATTATTTGTTATGTTAAAGGCCAAATTTGTCAAGTTTTCCAACTGAAATAAACCGTATCATTGTTAACTAGCGTAACAAGGGGTTTCAAACCATTTAACCAAGAAACCGGTGTTTTCTTAATTTTGCCAATCTCTTTACTATTTTTTTGTTTTTAACATAAAATTCCTTCTAAAATAAAGCAAAATTAGTTTTTCGATGCAAAAATTATTTTAGCTCATGCGAATTCTAGCCAACTTGTTTTTTTATTTAATTCAGTTTATTTGAATTTTTTTAGAATCACCATTTTTGTCCATACTGGTAAGCATATAGGTATTACCCTATTTCTTGATTTTTCGTAAGGTAGTTAGTAATGATATGTCATTATTTTGAGCGACATCCCCATATAAAAGTAATGGAATTTGTAATGAGAAATGTAAGTACTTGCCAATACCAAACACATATGTATGCACGTATATAGCCATGTATATAGTAATGATTTTCTACACTGGGGTTCAGTAAAACATTTTCCAAATTGTTCACTTAAACTTAAAAGAGCTCAATTAAAATTTTAAAACAATTCAATATGGCGGATATGTATGGATTTTCTTATTGATCAATATGTAGTTTAACATCTGTATAGCTTTCACTCCTATGTGGCTATATTGTAAATGTGTGTATGTCCCAGTGTAGAAAAACTTTACCATATAAGTGGCTACATATTTGGTAATGGTAAGTACTTACAATTGTCATTGCAAATCTCATTACTTTTATATGAGGATGTCGCGCAAAATAATGACATATAATTTGTTAATGCCTTACGAAAAATCAAAAAACATGTGGTGACATATATGCATACTAGTATGGACAAAAATAATGAGTCTAAGAATACATTTTCTAAAAAAAACTAAATTTACTAAAAAAAAAATATTTTTTTTTTATTGCAAAAACTTTTTTAAATAAAATAGATAAAATATAGATAAAAACATAAATGACTTGCTTGCACGAAAAGTCGTATTAACGTATTATTTTTTGTATTGAAATAATGGGATATTTAGTTAGTTTTTAGTAAGTCCTTAATATTTGCATTAGAGTAATGTAGAGTTTAAGATGGTGGTATTACTGGTAGTGAAATAAGTAATGGCATGTCATTACCGTTTCTACACTGGGTTGTGTTTATGTAAATATACAGAAAACAAGTAAAATATATATATCCTTGAAAAATAAAATAAAATTATGCTGCAACGTAAATATTTTCTTATGTTTTTTTGCTTTTTTAACAATTTTACGTACTATAAGGTAGCTAAATACGTTTGTGCATTTGTACAAAAAACGAACAAGTTAAATATCCTGTAGGCATAAAAACGATGTTTATTTGTTTAACGGAAAATAAATATATTTTCGCACATAACTACATCAGTCATTGTCAACAGAGAATACCATAAGTTTCAACAGCAACTACAACTACAACAACAGCGTACGTATGTCGATGTTGGAGATACACATACCCAGGGCAACCAAAAATATGCTGTATCATGTTTTATTCTGTGGGTCGTATTGAAAAATATATGACATTTACCCGTTTCAGAACAATTGCCGAATTGTGGCATCCATTTGTTAGAGCATATTTTGCTCTTAATTGCATATTTTTATCATAAGAGCATATTTTGCGATTTGTTTTTTTGATTTTTACTTATCGAGCAATTGTATTTTTCAATAAAAAATTTCAAAATAAATTTTTTTCTATTTGCCGAAAGTTGCAACACAGATTTTCAAAATTTAAACCATTTTTCAAATTTGAATTTTTAGTTTCAAAACTACATATTTTAGTATAATTAATATTTTATCTACCTTTTTTGTTAGCAATTGAGATATATTTTACAAAAATTAGTCCAAATGTACTGTAAAATAGGCTTTTAAATGTATTCAAAGGTATATTTTGAAAATTTTTAGACCATATTTTCCGTTTTTAGAGCATTTGTTATGGGCACAAAATCGATTTTATACAGCATATTTCTGGTTGCCCTGCACATAACTTTTCGTCATCAACATCATCCACATTAACATCATCTTTCACCGTATGTTAGACAGGTAGATGATGATGGCCAGGAAATTGTTGTTGTAAGCTCTCAACCTTTATTAATGATATTTTCTACCCTTCTATAACTGGTTTTGTTACGATTATGTATGTAGTACACTTTAAAAGAAATTTGGTTTAAAATTATTTTATTTTTCTTGTCGCTTTGTAGAAGATAAGACTTTGAACTTGACAAACAGAAGGTTAAGGGTTTGATTCCTGGCTTGAGTAGTAATATAATAGATTTTAATCGGAAAATGTATTTGAGTTTATATGGAAATGGTAAAAAATGTTTAAACTTGTTTAATTTCATGTGTAGATTTCATAAAGAATTGTGCGTAGTTTTACACAAATATTCTTTAATGTAACAAAAAAAAAATCTCAAATTTTCATATTCACACACAGAGAAAAATTTAAACGATTTCCAAATGAAACTCGGTTACTACGATTAAAAGCTGCTGTTACTACTAAAAATGGATTTTTACAATAAAATTAAATTTAAACAACTAAATTTTAGTTGTGATACCCAAAATATCCAGAAATCAATTTTGAATATGAATACACTGTAGTTATAAAAATACACTTTTCAATTCGGTTGGCATTTTTTTCTGTGTGTAACTGCAGGTTCATGCACATAGAAATACGTGCATATATGACTGCATATCATTGTCCTCATTTCACATTTTCTTGTAGTTGACTATGAATCATTATAAAAATCATCATCATCAAGGTTGTCAGATATGGCGATTTTTGGCCAAACGTGGCGATATTCACTCATTTGGCGGTTTAATTTTTGAAATGGCGACGGGAGATTTTATGGCGATTTTTCAAGTGATTGGCGATTTTAGACATAAAAAATCCCTTCAAAATAACTAGAAATATATCAACATAATATGATTTTTTGCACAAATTCAAAAACTTGATACATTCTATCAAAATATAAATTTATATTGCTAAATTTTTGCATATTTTTCCGAAATATCTTGTTTTTACCAGTTTCTTGGTAACGATTTTATATGTGCAAGTAATTTGGCAATTTTTGAGAATATTTTCGGTGTATAAAATTAAAATTGACTACCTTTTGCTACTCTGCTTTACGAAATTTTTTGGGTGTAGAATTTTTTTATGTTTTAAATTTATGCTATTTTGTTAAAGCTTCTTTTATAAAAAAAAAAAAAACAAATCTTTACTAATGGTGTTTTCTGGAAAAAAGTTAAAGTGAAAACATTTCACCCTCGCCCCATTAAAAAGCTTAAATTTTACAATCAGAATATAACACAATTGTATCACATATTGCATTTTTTTAACAGGGTTCGAATCTCAGCCAACGTGTAAGAATTTTGTTTTAAATATTTTTTTTAATGAAAGGTTTTTTTAATTATTTAAAAAAGTTTGAAGTAAGCTCCATATTTTTTTTTTTTTTTTTGTTTAATAACTTTTATCATAATTTTTGTTGTTTTTTAGCGAATTTTAGGTTAAAAAAATTGTTAAATACAAGCAAACAGAAAAAATAAAATATTATAACATAAAACAAAAAAAATCCTAAATTATAATAAAAAAAGTGTTCCAATGACGGTTTGAACCTGGGACCTTCTGAATCAGAAGCCAGCACACTACCCCCCGACTACGAAGGTGAGAATTTTCTCGCAAACAACTTTGCATATATACACATGAGATTGATAAAACGAAAACAACAGGGCAAAAACAACCCTGTAAAAAATTTGAGGGCGCTAAAATTGCAATTTTTGCCTTTTTTATGGCAATATTTTTAGAAAGAAACACGGTACCCTCTCAGAGTGTTCACCTCATTTTAGAAAAGAACACGAATAAAGAAATTTAAGGCAAAGTGCAGAAAAATGTGACATTTTTGTCAGAAAAGAAAACGCCATAAGACTGCTAAAAATTACTATCCAAAATCCTTAATTATTTTATTGCATTATTAAATCTTCAAAAGGCATTTTTTTAGGGCTATATTTTTTGAACAACAATTAAAAAATTGTTATTGGAGATTTTCGGCGATTTTTTAATGTAAACATGAAGAAAAAAAAAAATTGTTGGTGATTTTTGGCGATTTTCATTTGTTTGGCTAAAAACGGTAAATAAATCTGACAGCCCTGATCATCACCATACAAAATTTATCATTATGACAATGTTCAAAACGCACTTTGTATATGCATTATGCATATATTAAAACTTTTTTAATTTATAACGCGGTCATGAAAAATTGCTAAAAATTACTCTCCAAAATCCTTAATTATTATATTTGATTATTAAATCGTAAAAACGCATTTTTTGAGTGTTTTATTTCGAACAACAACAAACAAAACGTCTTTTTGGATACTTTTTTAATGCAAAAATAAAACAAACAAAACCTCCGCCTTCTAGTGCTTTACCAGTGCTTTGTTTATATTAAAACCCATACTTTCAATCTGTGTTTATTTATTTCGCTGGGAGCAAAAAAAATATTAACAGTTTACATAAGAATTGTAATATATATGAACATACATGATCATACGCGGGAATATATGATCATGCATTGGGACAAATGCTCATATACGTACTACATGCACATTTCAATACATAATCTACTAATCCGAAATTTGCCATATGGTCATATATTTATTTATTCATGTAATTATATGAACATGTATGATCATGTATGTTCATATATAGAACGATTTTCACAATGGGCTACATTAAAATTTGCTAAATGTACCCACCCCTTCCGTTCCCTTTTTGTCTTGAATTGTCTTTTGATATAATAAATTTGCTGGCATCTGATTCCTACAGCCATATTATGCGATTCTGTTTTCTTTTTGACGCCTTGTTCATAAAAGTGTTAACTTTGCCTGTTTGCTATTGCATAATTCATGTATGAGGCTTTCCATACCAAATGTTCTATTAAAAATATATAACGTCTTAATGACAAACTCACAGAATTTATTTTTCTTCATGGTACCAATAAAACACGAAACTGTTTTTAAAACTATTCGAAATAGTGGGCGTAGTAGGCATGGTAAATATTAAATTTGGGAAATGCAGGAAATTTGCCAATAGAGTTTAATATGGGATAAAAACATTTATGAAAATCTAAAATAAACTGAGAGATATTTCTCTATGATATAAATGAATTTTTGCACATATGAAGTGTCACCGAAATTCGTCCATTGAACCTTTTCATTAAATTAATGCAGTTTTTCATTAAATTTTATAAAAAAAATTAATTTTAATTATTTAAAATTGTATACGCTTAATAAAAAAAGTTTCATCAAAGATTGTTTAATACAAATTATGAAGTTTTTTCATTCCCTTTGTGAAAAAATCTTCATTATTTCAGTGAAAAACTTATTTAATTAAAGCTAAGAAAGTACCCTCTGTGTAGTTCCGAATTTTTCAATTTATTAAAAAATCGGTCAAAATATTTTTTTTCTCTCTAAAAAAAATCGGTCAAAATATTTGTTTTCCTCTCTAAAAAAACACACAAATGTTTTTGTGTCGACATCGAAAGTAACAGTGTTTAACTCGTCTTCGTTTTGCTTAACATATTCATTGAGAACTGTGTAGCGCAAATATTAAAAAAACTAATTTTTGCTCCATAATCTGGTAGTTCGTACGAATTATAATATAAATCATACGTTTAGATGTCCCTTAGGTATAAAACAAAAACACAAATTTTTACTGAATAAATTCGATGTTTAATATTTAAAGAATATTTTGTCTGAAACGAAGCCAAAAAACAACATAAAACCTTTTGAATCAACAAAAGAACACCCGAAAAAAAATTATCCGACATTAGGATAAATGTTAGTTTTTGAAATTCCAAATATTAAACCCTGTTGACATTAACAATTTCCCAGCATTTCCCAAAATCCATTAAGTATTAATATACTAAAAAGCTATCGTGAATGTGTTTATATTTAATCAAGCCTACTTTGCCTGCTTTTTGAAAAACTTAATAACTTTTTTTCATGTTTTCTTCGTATTATATAGCACAATAACTACTGTAATTAAAAAAAAAAATAAATGTGTGTTTTCTCGTGGAATATCCTTTATAACGATGTTGAAATAATTTTTTATATTTTATTTTCTTTTTTGAGCTTTCATCTTATATGCAACGTTTAATATTTCATCAGGTTTTTTTCTTGACCTTTTTTGTTGTGCTTCTTTTTTCTCTGATATTTCGTTTAAAGCCACTTTTACTACTTTTTTTTTTTAATTTTCACTTTACGCCTCTATGTGTTGTATATTCTCTATTTAGAAGGACTATGTAAGATGAAAGGGTTTTATTTATGTCAATTTCTTTAAGTGAAGTCAACATGTTTAAGCAAGAAATTGTTAGGAAAACGAAAAAGCGAGAATCCAAGACAACTCAACACCAAAATATGTAATTTAGTCGGATTTACGAATTTGAATAAATTTAATCAAAAATGTTTTATTTTATAGAAGTCGTGAAAAAAAAATAAGAATTAAACTAAAGATTTCTTATCACTTATAAGGTTTAATCTACACAAAATACGATTTGGTTTTGCTTTAAGGATACGCAGAAAAATTATTGTCATTATTGGTGCACACAAAATTTCCAGTTTTTATAATTCTGAATGTCAACAAAATAGTGCCAAAATTAAAAAAATCACCAAAATTAAAAACAAAATCGTCAAATTAAAAAAAAAAAATAATCTATTAAATCGATGAAATTTTGGCGATTTGTTCAAACTTTAGCTTTTTTTTTTAAATAAACTTGATTTTTGTCGATTTTTTTTTTCAATTTTGGCAATTTAAATAATTAATTTTGTTCGGTTTAATATCATATTATCGAATACCAAATAGAAAGTGATAAATACTTTTTTACCACATATAGAGAAAAACTTTGAAAAAACTACCTAGAACCAATGGTTAACAATAATGTATTTTCGTATATACCAATCTACTCATCAGATGTCTCTGTGGCTCACCCTAAGGTTAACTGCCGTCTGATTATGCTATCTAAGCAAATGTTTGACAGAAAATGTGATTCGACTCGTAATCGTGTTAATTGCATGCCAGCTGTTTTCTATTAATGAAGAAATAAGCTCAGTGTATTTAAACAAAACTCGCTTTTTTTGTTTGAATTTTCTAAATTTTGCAATTATCAAATTTTTGCGATTTTCAACTTTGTCGTTTTTTAAGTATCGCCAATTTCTTTAAATAACGATATTTTTAAATTTTGACGATTTTTTTAAATTTTTATGATTTGTTTTAATTTTGTAATTTTGGCGATTTTTTTCTTCAAAATTTAGAGATTTTTTTAAAAATTTTAGGCGCTTTTTCGCATTTTTAATTAAAGTTTTAATAGTATCTACTAAAATTCTTTTTGAAAAAGCAAAATTCAATTACATTTTTAATAGATACTAATAAAATTTTAATTAAAAATACATCAAGAATTGAATTAAACCTTTAATTGCATCAAAAAATGTTTTAATCAAAACTCGATTTTAGTTTTATCTGTTAAAATTAACCTTTTAAAATTTCATAAACTTTGAGTTTTTATATGAAAATGTTTTAGAGAAATGTTTATTCCATACATAACTTAGAATGAATTTGGAGTTCACTATAAAGCTTTTCTCACTTATATATTTGGGACATACTTTGTGAACGGGAACCCTCTGCTGTAAATATTGAGCTTAACGAACAGATTTGTATCATGGCCTAAATTTACTTTCAAAAGAAGAGCAACGTAATACGGAGGTAATGACGGTTTAGACAATGTTAATTAGTGGCGGAATTGGCTTGAAAAGTCGTTTTTGGGCTCACTAAGCTCGAATATGGCATCATACTTTTAAAATTCATAATATGGCGGATGATTTCAAAAAGTTTCGAAATATGATTTGAATATGGTTCTTTATAGTTTTTAAGACCGTTGAATACGATTCTGACGTTCAATTTTCAGAATTCAAAATGGCTGATGATTTTTTTAAAAACTGATCGCCTTTGCTGTATATTAGTAAGGGAAAAGTTTTAGACGTCGCTGAATACGAAGCTGAGATTGGATTTAAAAAATTCAAAATGTCGGATCCAAATCTAAAAGGTCATCGGATTCGTATCAAATATTTAATTTGGAAAGTTTAAGGGGTTGATGATAACTAATGGGAAATAGAATTTTAAAAATTCAAAATGAGCACATCCAATATAATAATAATATAATATTTTCGAAAAGTGATCGTTAAAAAATATTAAACATTTTGAAGGATACACCTTAACCTGGAAAATAAAAATAAAACAATTTGCTATCATGTCTAATTTCAAAATTATGGACGATGTTGGAAAGGGACTTTATTATAAAATTAACGCTTTTTTCTAATTTGTTTTAAAAACAAATTTTGGGAGCAGAATTTGCTGGGTATTGAAAACTTTTGAGGAAATGTAAGAACAATTTTTAATTAATATCAAAATGTTTTCGAAAAAAACTGACAAATTGTCAACACTTTTACGTTTTTTTTTTCTTTCTCCATCTTGATAAACGTAAAAAAAAACAAGAAATTGATTTTAATTTTATTAGCTTAAACAGGCTTATTTCTGGTGGGAGAACAAATTTATTTAATGCTACCAACCAAAACCATTTTTATTAAATTTAATAACAAAATATTGTATAAAAAAGGATAATGGGATCAATTTTATATTATATGGCATAATAGGATAGACGGTATAAACTAAGAATGTATGTTATTTGCTATGAAATACTAAGCCTTAAATATATATTTGAGTGGATAAAACGGAAGGATAACAAAATAATATTGAATTTCTTTTTTTTATTAATATGACAAAATTAATAAGTTTTAGTAGTAAAATATAGTCTTGGATTTTTTTTAATTGAACAGTTATATTGACACTTAAGCTTAAGATAATTTAGCGAGTTTGGAGCAAATTTTTCAAATTTCAAATCTCCACATGAAAGTATTTAATTTGAAATTAATCATGACCCAATTATAGTATGAGTAACTTTATTTCTGGACTTTTTTATACATTTTATGTTGTTCTTAAAAACTTTTCAAGTTTTAGACTCTTAATTAAAAAGTCTTCAATAGAGTTCGCGCATCAATTTTATATTATACAATATTAAAATGTCTAATCGAATTTAAGACTAGTGGTAAAAATAAATGAATAGAACATTATTATGCATTAAAAGATCTTCGATTGTAAATGTATGTGTGAATAACATAAAAACCAAAATCTCATACTCATACTGTTACAGTCAAGAAAAAAAAGCACAACTAGCAAAATGAAATACTATTGTAAGTCATTCACTTCTATAGTGGAATTCACACAATGTGTCCCAAATTCGCAAAAAAACGAATCTCAACTCCCATTGTTCTAGATATAATTCTACTCATTTACAAATTAAAAATACTTATTGATATTATAGAGCAACACCTTTGCTGATATTTAAAAAAAATATATATATATGTATATAAAAATTTGAGGTTAAATTAAAGCTTATGCCTCATTTATACTACAACCACCAAAAACTAGTAGTTTTTCAAAACTTGTCAAACTCCATACAAATTGTTAAACAAAATCTACTAGTTATTGGCTGTAGTATTAATCTTAAAATGCCTCTATCATAAATCCCAATTTCATTCACATAGAAAGAAGGCAGCCCATTGGTATAGCTTCCTTGTAAGTTGGAGAAGCAAAAAAAGAAGAAAATGCTTCATATATACAAATGCAATTGCAGTAAAGTTGCCGGAAAATATATATGAAGTTTAGAAATTAATGGTTATAGGGGGAATGACTTGTTTATAAAGAACAGTATGGCTAAAACCGCACTCACATGCACACACATACATCCTTATTTTAAACTTTACTACATAGACACTACTCTACCGCAAAAAGAACATTACGCATTGTCTATTTTATAGTTTTGTATGCATTACGACTGTATAATTCATTTTTCCCAGTAAGTTTTGAATGCAAAATAAAAACACAGAAAACTTAAAAACACCATATATAAGACATTGTCGATCAACTATCCTGCTAGAGGAAAAATTATTTGGGATTTATAACAAGCTTACGGTGTTTACTGTGGGACTAATTAATTAAGTGTGCTAATTAATTGATGATTTCATTACCATTTCATTGGATGATTGATGATGATGATTTCATTCCATTAAATTACATTCATTAAAACTTTTTTAATTAATGAAAATGAATTTTAAGGATATCATTTCATTGATTAATGAAAATTACTTACTGGCCATTTTATAAAATGGCCCGTATCTTATTTTGGGATATCATCACTTTTTTTTATCTGTTTCTGCATAAAAAAAATGGTGTAGTTTTTTTATAATTATTTATTTATTTGTGTTATTAAAAAAAAATCTAATAATTACATAGGTTAACCCACTAAAAGCAACCGTAACTGATATGAAACCGTAATTAAACAAAAACGATTACGGTAATCGTTGTTAAAAACCGTAACTGATACCGAATTACTTTATACAGCTTCAAATACCGAAAAAGTTATTAGTTTTGGTTGCAATACTTGGCTAACCAGACAGAAAAATATAATTACACTGAAATTTAGAACGGATTACGTTTGGCTCCCCCTGAAGTTTTGAGGTTAAATAAGAGTGGTTAAATTACAATACTTTTATAGTTATTTGTTTAATAAAAATGCGTATCAAATGAAAGGCATGTCAAAGAGCTATCTCGTAGTATACAAGATGTTTACCTGCATGCTCAATGGTTTAGGAATTTATCTAAATCTTTAAATTTTACCACAGTTTTGCTTGTATTTCTATTAATTTTGTCTCCTAAAAATTTTATTAAAATTTGTGACATTTGGGAGATATGTAGCTTTCTTGTTAGTTGGTCACATTTTCTATTATTTGTATCTATGTGCAAATGCATTTGTAAAAGTATTAGATTTTTGTTTATGTGTAAAAGTGTAGATATTTTATATATTGAAGCACTATGTAGTACAACATTTGTTATCTATTCTAGAATACTTACTCGACCCAATGTATTGTTATCGTGTATTGCTTGCTGCAGTATTTGTAGATTGTAACTAGTAAATGATAACCAAATTAGGTCGCCAGGATAACCATGAAAATGGTATGTGCAAGTTGTATTTGGAGGAAGTGTATGACGCGGACTAACAATGCGTCCCATCCTTCCGCGACGTGAGAATAAAACATCATCTAAAATTTAATAAAAGGGGAAAAAGAAAGAAAAGCCAAATGAATATAAAATATCTAGCTTTATAAAGAAAATGTTGGGAATTTGGAACTAAATTAATGGTATATGCAGGAACACATACATATTATACGCGTATATGTTTTAACAATTTAATTTTAAGTAAGTCTTTTCTGGATAAGGGTGTTTTGGTTTTAGTTTTGTTGATTTTATGAAAATTTTAATACAATTTTTTTTTGGGGTTAGACTCTAAGTAATATAAAATAAAGATGTGGATAGAGTTTTGTAATTTAAGCTTTAGTTTCAGTTTACACTCAAAGGAAAAATTCAACATATTTATGAAATCCGTCATAAATATGATGAACCCTTCACAGTTTTTGTCTAACGAAACTGTTTCATAAATACACACAGGGAAAATATTAGTTGGAATTCATTTAGTACCATTACAAATCTTTCATTTTGATTTTAATTCGATAACTTGTACTTTCTTTATATAATTTCAACAAATTAACCATCATTTTTATAAAACGACAGTGATTGTAACAAAAAAATAGTACAAATGCCTAAAATAATTGTTATCCAAACTTTATTTAAAAAATAAATACTTTCTTATTTATTCGTAATGGTTACAGCTGTTTTAAAAATACCTTTTTATAACTTGAACATATTTGTTAGTTATGATTATAAAAATATTGTCTTCAGAATTAGCTTTAATTTTAAAAAATAAAGTAACCAATTATTTAGTAATTTTTACCATAAGGTGGTCATTTATATTATAAATTTGGTTACAAACACAAAAATAGATAGTACCGAAACTTAAAAAAAACGATTCTTGCAACCAAAGAATTAGCTTTTTTTTTAAATGTCATAAAATAAAATTAAATAAAAAATTATCATAAAATAAAAATAACAAAAAAAAAATTAAAAAGTAAATATTTAAAAATGTATATTCCACAAAAAAAAAAAAAATAACAACATCCAACAGACATCAGAAATGAATGCTTCAGAAAGGTATTCTATTTATATTATAAATTTCGAAATGATAGGCAGCAAATAATAATAACCAAATATATTTATGTATTCGTTTCAGGAATTTTCAACAACTGCTTGAAACTTTAAGAAACAAAACATTCAAATCGATTACATTGCAAGGAATGGTGTTGCAGAAATTATTATCCTGGAAAACATGGAGATACTAAATTGTAAAAAAGTACTTTAAAAATTTCAAATTCACTAAAGCTTTTGCATTAAAAAAACCACTTATATTTCGGTATACATAAAAGGTCCGCCAAATAACATATTTTTTTTGAACTCCTGAACCAATTGGACTTTGTATGGCGTCATACCAAGGTCTTTATGCAAAATTCGTCTCAATGATGTCTCCGAAATGTTCAATTGTTGAGAACGACGGTGAATTGATGTTGATGGCGCTTCAAGCACACTTTCTGCCACAGCAGCAATATGCTCGGGTGTACGCACTGTTTTTGGCTTTTCACGCTTTGGTTTATCGATGAGGATGCCAGTTTCTTTCATAACGAACATACGGACCATATTCATTCAGCGATAGGATAAAACCAATTATCTGTCAAATCAGACATGAGCTAAGTGTTACCATTCACGAAATAAGCACTAGTGGAAAAAAAACGTTAGATGGCGGACCCTTTATATTCAATGCATAAAAACCGCTTAGAATCGGGGAATTCGTTAAGATAAAGTCTGAAATACCAACAGAAAGTAATTATATATTTGTGGATTTTCCTAGAAAAAGAACAATATTTTCCACAGGTAAACATTTCGCTGACTTTTGTAAACACGAAAATGTCTAACGATTTTCCGGGGAATATTCTTTGTAATCTTATAATATAGGTTTTTTTTTAAATAATTTTCATCGTACTGAATTTTATATGTTATACAACAATTATTCTACACATAAAAATAATTTTGAGGTGATTACCTTTAAAAAGAATCTTCCAAGATCTTAAGACATCCATTGATGGAAAAAATTACCATAATTTTTCTTTTTTCGAACCATAAAAAACTTATACATTACTTTTTAAAAGATTTCTGAAAATGTTTACCTTCAAATACTGCTTGTTATGGAAAAACTCATACAATATTGATATTTTTCTTAAGGAATCTGATAATGTCTTATAATCTAAAAGGGGTTTCTGCAGGAAAAATGTAACGACCTCATAAGGGGTTTCTGATAAAAAAAAATTCAACGATTTTCATGATTAATTCTTAAGTATGTATTAGAATAAAAAAATCAGCGTTTTTGGGTTGTCATAGGATATTGCAAAAAATCTGAGTTTTTAGAAACATTTTATTAATGTTTGGCAAAACAGCTGTTGTGGCAAAACACATATTTTGCTCTCTTGTTTGAATGTGGCTTTATGCTTCGAAATGTATTTTTAACTTTTATTTTTGTTTTGCTTAAATTAGCAAAAATAAAAAAAAAAAATATTTTAAACTAATTGGAAATGGTGTACTTATTAAAAAAAATCGATTGGATAAGCAATCATAAGTATTTAATTCAGTAGGGATAATTACAAATGTCAGTATGTGCAACGAAATTATTTTATAGTTCTAACAGAAACTTGGTTACAACAATCAAATCGGAAATCGGTTTTGAGGATAGTACATGTGACTATCAAAATTCGGTTGGCAAAAAATTCAGTTGGAGCAACAAATCAGTTTTCTGTGTGTATATATGAAACTGTTTCATAAAAATATTTATAAACTGTTTCATAAGAATTGTATATTAAAATTTTTTTGATTAGATTTTTCTATGAAATGATGAAGTTATGAAGCAATTTTAAAAAATATTTACGAAAAATTTCATCATATTTAAAAAAAACTTCATAAATATGACAACACAATTTTCGTCGAATGGAAAAGATTCATAAATATGATGAAAATTTTTTCTCTGACTATTAACCAGCGGTTCCCACCAACTTTGCTGCAGGGACCGCTTGACGCACTTCAACTGGAACACGCACCCCCCAAAAAATTTTTAATTAAAAAAAAAACATTACAAAAACCAAATGCAGTAAAAAGTATTATACATCATGTTTATTGGGAAACTTTGGCCTTTATATTTTATTCAAAAAATATATACACGCTAATTTTCGTTTTTAAGGAATTCAATTCACTTTATTCTTGTTTAGAATTTTTTGGTTTTTAAAATTAATATAATTCTTGTATTAAAAAGAAAAAAGGGTCTATTAAATTTATTTTTGATATACATAATTATTTTGGTCACAATTCACACGTCACTGTTTCAAATTAACTTTACTGTTTCAAATGCAAAACTAGAGTGTTTTTAAAAGTATTGTACAAAATTGAAACAAGGCAATGATTATTGAAAAGAATATGACACAAAGGGAAGAGAAAAAAAATTATCTTAAATTATAACTGTTGATCATTACAGTGTGTGACCATCAAATAAGGGACATCCTTAAACACATCAGATAATTTAAATTTTATCTCTAGGGATTATAGCTTTTGCACAATCCGCATTTGAAAATTTTAAAATTTTTTCGTTTTCACCGAAATTTGGCTACTACGACTAAAATTGATTAATATTTTAAACAACAAAAATCGGTTCATTAAACTAAATTTTAGTTGCATCACTTAATATATTCAGATATCACATTTGAATATGGTTATTAGGATGTCCCTTAAAAATAGATTTGTCATTACAGTTTTAATGCAAATGTTTCCAAATAGAAGAAATAAAGTTTTTTTTAGAAAATGTTAACGTTAGATACGTTTAAGGGTTAAAAAGGCTTAGTTAAATGTTAAAGAATTTGAAAATCAAAGTAAAGATAAATATAGTCTAATAAAATTTTATTAGATTTTTTTTTAGTAATTTATGCAAACTTTGATGAAAACAAAATTTTTTGTCTTTTTTTTCAATTTTAGACAGAATAATCAATATTCATAAAATGTTCTGGAAAGAAGTCACTGACAGACACTGCAATATCTGACACGAATTATTATTTTTACAATTTATTTTTTCTTTAAATACAACTTTTATATATTTTCAGAATAGCACTCGACATATCCAAAGAAGGTTTTTAAACTTTTTTTAAAATTAATTCCTAAAACACAAGTTTTTTCATTTTTAAATAATTTGTGCGACATTTTTTATTACAGGAATAAATGAAATAAAAAAAAAATTATTTTTCAGAATCTCGAATTTTGGAAATTTTTTATTAAAAATACACTTTTTTCAATTATGGGAAATTTTCGGACAAAATTGGGTACGAATTACCGGGATTCTCGTCGCGGGATTCCCGCTTTATCGGGAATTTTGTTGCGAAATACCGGGAAATTAAAAAAGTTTTAAAATTGGAATGTGCTGCTATAGAAAAGAAAACATTTGAAAAAGTTTTAAATGCAAATATTAACAACTTCAATTTATGCTCTCAAAAAACCTGAATTTTGTATTGTCACCGGCTTGTCAAAGTAATTATCTATTAATTAAATTAACCCTTTCACTACCGCCTTTTTTATTGTGGATATATTTTTATGTTGACTTGAGATGCTTGTTAGTGGTCCTTAAATTAAATATAAAAAGCTTTACATGTATGCCCCTCCCTCCCCCTAATACCTACCAAAAATGAGACCGAAAATCGAATTTTTGAAACTTCTCTAAAATATTCGAATAACTATATTTGATTTTGTTCTGGTCATTAGGTGAAGCTACATGCAACATCTAGACATTCTAGCTTTCTTAGTTTACGAGATACACCAAACGCCCCTTTTTTCGGAGATAAAGACTCGTTAAAAGTATCGGACTTTCTTAACAAATATCGAGATTACACTGCCCTGATAAACAGTTTACCACAATTTGATTTTTTTTTTAAATTACCAATATCCTAATGAACACATTCAAACAAAAATATAAAGTTTTATTGCATTATCAAAATTTTTATATGTATTTAAAAAGATTTTGCTGAAATTAGCATTTTTTTTTGCAAACACTCTACTGACTAAAATTTTGGTGATTCAGCAAAATTGTTTGCTGACTTTACTAT
Organism: Delia radicum; assembly: GCA_021234595.1. Classification (NCBI taxonomy): domain Eukaryota; kingdom Metazoa; phylum Arthropoda; class Insecta; order Diptera; family Anthomyiidae; genus Delia; species Delia radicum. The sequence goes on from CM037853.1 coordinate 211,126,486, forward strand.
TTTTTTTTTTGAGTGTATATAGTTTTTTTGTTGTTATCACCTAAATTCTGTTGAGGCAATCAATTTGCTATTGTCGTTTCAAAATTTCTGTTGATTCAACCTAATGAAACATTCGATTGGCAGCAAATACGGTTGCTACTAGCGAGTCAGTTTCCCGCTCAGAAAATATATTATAATTTATTTTATATAAAATCATATTTTTGTGTGCAAAATATCTTACACGAACAGAGATTTTCGTTTAGTTAAAGAGAAATTTATTTTATAACAGCAATTCCTTCAAATCTTATAGTTTGAAAAAAAATTTAAATAAAAAATTTCAGTACAAAGAACTGTCAGCTTAAAATGGTGAAACAAGAACGTTTAGTTTTAAAACTAGAAAAATAATAAAATCTGTGGAGTCCCACCAAAAAGTTCGGCCCAAAAACGTTATATTGGATAATAAATGGTAATCGGAAGTGTTTGAAAATAATTTTATAATTTCAACATTTTTATGAGCGATATGGAGTAATTAAAGCCCAAAATCTAAGAAATCTATTTTTTCCTCTAAAAAATTACTTTTAATTGCTAACTGCTTTAATGTTTAACTTATTTATATTAAATTGTATTCTTAAAAAGCCCGGTAAATTGTAGGGAATAGAAAAGGCTAAGTTGACGGGAATACCGTGATGCATTCGCTAGTTGTAGCCAATTTTCTGTGCGTACTAATTTAAACTTCCTCCCTTTAAATATCTCCCCTAGAAAACAAAATCTGTAAATAAAAACTTTTCAATATTTACTAAATTTCCTTGACTTCCCTTTCTTTAGTTTGGAGATGTAACATTCAAAAACATTTTGTTTTTGACATCCTTTTATAAGTATTTTTGTTCACAATTTTTTAGTTGTATTTTTTTACGCTTTTGCAGATTTTAATCATTGTGAAACTAATCTTTAAGCTCAAGGGAAGTAGGTTGACTTCAAGTTGTTTTTTTTGTTTTTAACTTTGCCCTTACAGAATGAAAATAAAGTAAAAAGTAGTAGAAAATTACTTCACATGTACACAAAAAATTGTATATCAACGCTAACTATGGCAACTTTTACACATTTGTACATTAAACAAGAAAGTGCAGTTAGTCAGCTGCAACGAACATATTTAATACCCTATGATGCAGTGTTATGAGAGAAATAAGTTGACATTTTCAAGTTTAACAAATATATTATTACCGAACCAACCAATCATACAAAAATTAACGCTTTTCTAAAATGGATTTCTGAGGAAGTTCAGTGACCCGAACAGTCAGTCACTGTATTGATATATGAAGAAATTTTTTATAATATAATTCCACTGTGATGTGCTATTATAAATACTAAGAAAAACTAATGATTTTGAACTCGAAAAATGTTGTCTCGTCTTCAATTGTAAAAATTTAGTCTAATAATTAGCCAAGCTAAAACTTTGATATTATGGCTTTCTCGGTCAGCAGAGCACACGGACAGGGTTTAATAATAATACTTACAATAATTCGATTTGCTACCAACGACATGATAAACTTAAATATTTTATCAGATACCCTGTATACAGAACTGTATTAAAGTATACATCTGTAGGTATGAACATGAAAAAACAATATTTAAGGAAGGAAGGAAGGATATTGAAAAAGGTGCCTTTAGCTAACATGCTTGTACTTCGAGGATGTCAAAAATTTTTTTGATTTGTTTTTTTGTATGTAATTTTTTGTGACACCAACATTTGAAACATTTTACAATTTCGCCACTTATTTTGTTAACAAAATACAATAGTTGAAGAATTATATAGATTTCATAGATGTACACAGAAAGGATTTAAGGCCGGTATATTTAATGAAACTATTCATGAAAATTTCACAATACGAATAAACATTTTCTTGACATTAATAAAACTCCTCTCGTAAAAATAATACTATTTACAATCTTAAATAAAATAAAATAATGTGATCCAGTTTCGAAAAATGTAATATAAAGAGTGAGATCAAATAAATCCTAACACATATTATAACTTATAACTTTTTTTTTGTTTAAAAGTGAACTTTTTTTTGAATCAAGTTATCTTTTAAAAAGTCGCCAGATAATGTGTATAAATTATTAGCGAAATCGGATCATTACTTTGTATACAAATAGACTTTGAACAAAAATGAAAACAAAAAAAAGTAGCATTTTTACAAAAAAAGTATTAAATTTCGTAAGAAAAAATATGATTAATTGTTCAGAACTCAGAAAAATTAAATTATATTAAGATTCTTTTTAAATTATTGACGAAGGCTACAAGCAAGTTCCCAATACTGTCACTTTTTTTTGGAAATGGTCTGCTTCTATCAATTAGGGCACTAAAAATGGCAAAAAAATTTCCTTTACTCACTTTTTGTTCAGCTTCCATTTGTAAACAAAGTAATGATCCGATTTCGCTAATAATTTATACACATCATCTGTCGACTTTTTAAAAGATAACTTCATTCCAAAAAAAAGTTCACTTTTAAACATAAAAAAGTTATAAGTGATAATCTGTGTTAGGGTTTATTCGATCTCACTCCTTAGTTAAGTATGACTTCATTTATAGTACGATACAATTTTACTTGACATTGTAATTTTTCGTAAAACGACATATTTAATTGTATTTTATAATATATTGTACTATACGTTATTAGACTTGCAATATATAATTGGATTGGCAGAATTAAATTTATATATGGGATTAAATAAAACAATGTCACATGTCTCATGTAAAAAAAATATACAGAAATTTGACGTTTTTGTTTTGAAATCCATAAGCATTCTTCTTAAAATTTATGTATCAACACAAAAATTATATACAATTATATATTGCCCGTCTAATAACATATCGTAAGATTCAATTAAATATGACGTTTTACAAAAAATTAAAGTGGCAAGTAAAATTGTATCGTAATATACATGATGTCATACTTGTAAAACATTTTTTACTCGTGGATGGCATTTAAGCGGGACGCATTTAAGCGGAATTATTTCCATCTATTTTGTATGAAATATATTTTTTCCAGCACTTTTTGCGCATGTATTTAAAATATCTCAGTTTTTATATTTGCAACATTCACTCCATTTTTTTTCGTATATTTTGCATAATTTAACGAAATTTTATCGCTAAATCATGAATTTTTTTTTTATGAATATTAATCTTAACAAAAGTATCTGTTTTTTGAGAATAATAAATTATGCTAAAAGAGATGTCAAAATACGAAAAAAATTTAAATATTATTATAAAAACCTCCCACACTTCTGTTGAACATATTGAAATTTATAGATATTTGGAAAGCTCATATCGCACACCTAGTTCAAAAGTGACTCAACTCAAAATTTTAATTTTTCGAGTTTATATGCTTAAACTTTGCACAATACACTTGTTTATCTATAAAAATATCAGTGTATTTTGTTGTTGTTAACTGTTGCTAATAAAACAGTTATGTCTTTCTTTATGTTTCAATTGGTATAAAGTTGCAAATATTTTTTTTCGATTTCTGAAAAATGAAAAATTTTGAGTTGAGTCACTTTTGAACTGGGTGTGCGATATATTCTTTCATCAAATTTTTTTTAGTCTGCAAAGTCTCAACAAAGGCTTTTTTAACAATAACTTCAGATTTTGAGCATGCGATTTACTTAACCAAAACTACAACCTGGTGGTCGCTTTTTAAGTTCATGAAAAATTATAAATTTTGTAGCACCGTGTTTTAAATGATTTCAAATTTGGGTTTAATTTGACCCAGCAACTATAACAATTGTGGTATAATTTAAAATGGAGCATTTTTATTATTAAAACTAATAAAATCTTAATTACCTTAGAATTTTGCTCAGTGTATGTATTGTTATTCTATAATAAGTTCAGCATACTAAACAAAAATATCACGATCAACTTTGTTTGCTATTAAAAATAACAATAACAACTAAACATACTAGTTTTTTGTTTTTTCTTTTACTTGTTTCTCTTGCAGTTGCTTTAATAAAACAAAAACAACAACTACACAATAATTTGGCATGCAGAGTGTAATTTTAATGAATTACCTCTGCCGGGATGAATTTTCTTTAAGTTAATTATATATTTACAAATACTTTATAACATTATTAATAAAATACTGAATTTTTATACATATTAAACGCTTGAATTAACAAAACCCTATAATTGGCCCCGAGAGGCTGCCTCAACATAGTTGTGTTGTATTTTAATAGAAATCACTTGCATTGATAAACTCTTATATTTACAACAAAATTTAGGACTTACTTAATTAATTTATTTAAAAAAATAACAAATTTTGAGAATTAAATCACTTAAATTAATATTTTTATTTTAAACACTACAATTTTAACAAAATTCACACACGTTGAAATAATTTGCTACTAAAGGTGTTGCCAGATCCGAAAACTAATAAGTGTTGAGTTAGAATGGTGGTGGGTTGGAGAGGAAAAGTCACTGATGCCAACTTGGCGCTTTTCTAATTAGAATTATACTGTGTTTACATTAGTCTCAAAATGTTGTTTTGGCCAGCAATTCGATCATTTGAATGATAAAAGTACTGTATAATTTGACAAACGAACTAGATTTTGAAATCTAATTCGTGTATCAGATTAAACAGTGTAATATGATTGAAATACAGCCCAAAACTATATTTTGAGACTAATGTAAACGCAGTATAATTCTAATCAGAAAAGCGCTAAGTTGGCATCAGTGGGAAAAGTTATAAAAAGTGTATTTATATGGCATTCACACTCATGTGCAAAACATCCGTTCTGCTGAAACAAGTGGAAAAGACTAAAGAACTTTTGTAATATAATAAAAAGCTTAAAGACATGTTTTGGCAAAACATGTGGCTACACTCACAATAATCCATGCTAAAAATACGAAAAAAGTCAAAATAACGAAATATTTTGGAAAATTAAGAAATTTTCGTTTATTTTACGAAATTTTTTGTTATGACATTTTTTCGTATTTTTATGCATGGATTATAATCAGTGTAGCATTTAGGTGTAAGACTTTAAAGACAATATATAATTGGTTTGTCAGTATTAAATTAATATATGAGATGAAACAAAACAACGTATTGAACATGTAAGTTGTGGAAAAGAGATGTTTTTGTTTAGAAATCCATAACCATTCTACTCAAAATTTTAATATCAACTCTATAATTTTCATTGGAAATATCTTAAATGAACATCACAATTTAGAATATTAAACCCCACAAAGTTTAGTTTGACTTACAAATTTTTGATAGTTAAGCATATAAAATTTATTTGTACGTTAAACTTAAATTGGGCGTTTAATAACACTGTTCAAGTTTTTAACACGAAATTTCTGGTACTAACGTGAAAACCATATGGTTGTGTTTGTATGAGCCCCCTGACTACTACTCCACCGATGAAAGTGCCAATTTGGCTCATTGGGAAAAATTTATGGGGTTTTTTTTTTTGAATTTCGGTCAATTCGTCAATTTTTGACCATTTTCAGCCCATTTAAGTCGCTTTTCCTGTATTCAAAATTTCTTGTGTTATCCATATACGGCTCACAATTACTATTTCCACCATTAGAACGCACATTTCAACTGAGAAAATCAAAATTTTTAGCCTATTTTCATGATTTTTGACCATTTTTCATCGATTTTCCCCATTTTTTTTGCTGTTTTTAGCGCTTTTTGTAGTTCTTGCGCAAACTTATCGACATAATTCAAGCAACAAGTTCAAGCAACTCAATACACTTTTTAATACAAAAACCATCCTTTTTTACGCTTTTTCAGTAATGTGCGTGGACAATTAAAAGGAAAGTGTACTTTTTAATTATTTGGGTTTTTTCCGTTGGCTACATTTTTCAAACATAGTCTGGCAAATAAAAAATATTAAAATCAATCACAAAAAAAGTTATAAGGAAAAATGTGTATTAACGATTATTTGGGCGCATACTTTATATCAAATTTGATACGATTTTTTGTTGCATCATATTAATTTTCTTTAATCGGGTCTCCATATTTTTGGATGATACTTATTATTAATTACATTTGTTTGATCAAACGTATACGAGGGCGGATCAATAAGTCCGTGACTTATCGAACTTCCCTCGTAGTTATATGAAATGCAACACTGCTCCCATCAAGTACCACCTGTTAATATACTACTGTCAAATTTTGAGCAAGTTCTGTCATTTACTTTGCGTTTAACAGCTGTTCAAAACATACAACCTCGTGGATTTTTTTTAAAAATGGAAAAAAGTGAATTTCGAGTGCTCATTAAACATTATTTTTTGCGAAAAAAAACCTTCAATCAAACCAAGGAAAAGCCTGATAAATACCATGGGGACTCTGCACCATCGATTTCAATGGTAAAAAAGTATTTTACTGACTTTCGATGTGGTCGCACAAGTATAAATGACGCTGAATGTTCTGGACGGCCAATTGAGGTCAATACACCCGAAAATGTCGAAAAAATCCACCATATGGTGTGGGCCGATCGAAAAGCAAAAGTGCATGAGATTGTAGATGCCATAGGCATTTCATATGGCAGTGTGGTTTTGATTTTAAATGATCAGTTGGGTTTAAGAAAGCTGTCTGCAAGATGGGTGCCGCGTTTGCTCTCAATTGACCATAAACGTAATCGTGGCCAATAAGGTGATGGCGACAGTTTTTTTGGGATGCACGCGGGATAATCCACATCGATTAACTTCAAAAGGGAAGAACAATAAACGGCGAATATTATGCCAACTTATTGGACCGATCTAACCAGGATTAAAAAAAGACCCCATATGGCCAAGAAAAGCATATTTTATGGATCTCGAAAAATCTTATTTTTTGGAAGGGATACAAACATTGGAGAAATGTTGGACTAAGTGTATTTAGCTAAAAGGAGATTATGTTGAAAAATATTTTTTTTTTTTTTTGCAAAAAAAAACTGTGTTTCATTCAAAAAGTCACGGACTTATTGATCCGCCCTCCTATTTTATAAAAAATTTCATTAACATTTTATAACAACATTTAATAAAAATTTAGTAAAAACTTTTTATTAAAATTTTATAAAAAAAATTTCATGAAAAATTTATAAATAAAATTTCATTCAAATTTTATAAAAAAATTCTTTAATTTATAAAAAAAATGTATTCAAATTTATAAAAAATTTAAAGGAATAGATAACCTAAATTATTTAAATATCTTTTTCAATTGACTGTTTTTTTGTTTGGCTCAAAAATTTAATGAAACTTTAAGATCAAAATATCTGTAAAAAACCGAATAAAAATGGGAAATCCTTTTAAAAATTTTGAATTTTTTTTAATATATTATTAACTATTTAACTGCGAAGTCAAGACTAAAAAAAACTTCGCTGGTTGTGTCGAAATAAAAAAAATGCTGCACTTATGTAAGATGGACGTGTATGTACGTCTTAGAATACTGAGACGTACGTAATTCACGGGATTTCCAATCCCGAAATCTTTTTTTTTTGTGATATCAACTCATGGTGATTGCCTAGTGTTATTATATTACGGTGGCAACACCTTTTTTAGTTTTAACAACACGTCGATTGATTATTGGAGAGCCGCAACGACCAAAAACATTTTTGCGAGAAAAACGATAAAGAAAGTTTACAACAAAATTATTAAATTTCTACAAGATAGGTTTTCTTTTTTGTTTGCTATATCTATAGCTGCATTTATTATAAACAATATTGTTAATTTTTACGCCTTTTTGCACTGACAATTTTTTAAAAAAACATTTTTTTTATTATATGGCCTATAAGCCGTTTTTATCACAATTTTATTGTTTTTTTTTTTCAAGTAGGTCAAAAGTTTTTTTTTCTTTTAACCATTATAAAACTAGGTTGTCATAGTGCAAACCAATGCTTAAACTTTTTTATTGTTTTTTGTTTTATATGCGTTGCTTATTTCAAATGTGTCAAACCAAGATTGACGAATAATGTTTTTATTTTTCTAAAGAAATTTTGACTCATTGGCCAAAAGTGGTCAATACACCATACCAATGTTAAGAAGTTTGTAAAAATAGGGATACGCAGCACATATGGGGCTGGATATCTCCTAATTGATACGAGGTATATAAAAACGGAATATAGATTTAGAAAGAGGACACATTAATCATATATAATCAATTCCTAACTCAATTTTGCCAGAAATGGTATATAGGTCTCACCAATATTCATACGACGAACAGCTGTTTGTGTTTTGACGCTATTTTCACTATTTTCTTTGATTGTCCTGTTTCTGGTTTTACAATTAAAATTACAAGGTATGCCAAAGATTCATTATATCAAATTTTGATTGTTTTTAATATTTTATCTGTATATTTTAGATGGAAAACTCCTATGTGTGGGAATATTTTATAAAAAAACCTATGGACACGGCTGCTTGCAAGTTATGCGAAAAGTAATATCATGCAAAGGAAAGAGTACAAGTGGCCTTATACGGCATTTAAAAGGAGTACACAATAAAAAATGTGAAAAAAGGAACAGCAAGAAAAGCCCTCCGAAAATATTAAAAATACCCAAACAACGATGTTGCAATACTCCACAAACAAAACTGAAGATGTGATGTGGGAACAATTGTCTCCAAACTAGCTGCAGTAGATGGCTTTACTATTAGAGCTATAACAAGAAGTTTCTTCATAAGAGAGTCAATGCTGCTTAGAGGTTTTCATCTACCAAAAACGGAACGTGATGTACAAAAACTTATTATTCAACAGTTTTTACTAGTTAAAATTATAAACGACATTGAAGAGAAATTGAAAGATAATTGTAGATTCTCGCTGATTGAAAGATAATTGTAGATTCTCGCAAATATCTGTTTGTATGTAAATGAAAAGACCTTTTACAACTTAGGTATGGTGTATATGCCTGGAAAGAGTGGAGCTCTTGAAATTCGTAATCTAATGGAAAATAGATTAAAGGAGAACAAAATTGATTTCAATAGACATATAAGTAGTTTCCACGATAACTGATGGTCCAAACGTGATGAAGAAATTTGTTCGAGAAAGCCCTGTTGTCGGCATATTTTGCCTTAGCCATGCTTTGCATTTAGCAGTTGTTGACGTTTTTTTACAAAAAAAAAATGCTTTAGTAGCATCAAATGTGGATTTGGAATCAAGTGATGAGATGATAATTTTGATAACGATTTAGAAGATGACGTAGACAATGAAATGTTTGTTATTACCACTAATTACAAATTGGTTTTAGAACAAACACGCCGGATAGTAAAATTATTAAGAAGAAGCCCTACTAAAACTCTGCTTTACAAAAATATGTAGTTTCGGAACATAAAAAAGAAATATGCCTTGAGTTGGATGTAGTAACTAGATGGAATTCTATGGTTCCGATAATGGAGAAATTTTTGTTATTAAAAAATGCAATTAAAAAGACTCTTATAGATTTAGAAATGGGTGAGCTGTAGGTCGAAGGCTTCGAACTCGAAGCCAATGTTAATGTTTTAAAGAAATTATTAGATGTTTTAAAACCAATTAAGTTGGCTGTTGAGGCTCTTTGTCGCACTAATATAAATTTATTGACAGCTGATGTGGTATTGCAAACGTTATGCCAACAACTTTTATCAATACGGACTTCGCTTGGAAAATCAATGTTTGAATCTATTAAAACTCGAATTGAAGAAAGAAGAGATTCCAATTTGTATACCCTGATTAGTTTTTTGAAGAATCCGGATATATTTAATGGTGACAACGATTTTGAAAACTTGTTCTCAAACGCTTCAAAAGACTCTGTTTTTTCATATGCAGAACAACTTTACGGCCGTCTTTTTGGTGGCGAAACCGAGTTAAATGAATTCGAAACCAGTGATGAAAGTGACATTGAATTAGAAATAACATTTGAAGAAAAATTAAATGCTGCAATTAAAAATACGAACGAAAAAAACTAAATTAATTTCAAATTCACAAACAAGACTTAACCTGTCTTGAAGGATGTGGCCAAAAACTGAAAATATTCAGAAATTGTTTGACGCTTTACTAACAATACGGCCCACTTCTGTTGAAAGTGAAAGAGTATTTTCTCTTACAGGACTATTGGTAACTAAAATTTGAAATAGACTTTCTGATGAGACCATAAATGCTCTAACAGTATTGAAAACTTATTTTAAGAATCAAAAAGAATAAGTTTTTATTTTTATTTAATTTTTTATTTTTTATTTTTTATTTAATTTTTTATTTTTAAATGTACACATACATTTTTAATGTATATGAAAGAACTGAATTAATTTATTTTGTTGTTTTTTACGTATTGTAAACGTTTATTTTTTTTTGTTTAAACATAAAAACTTTTAAAAAGTTTGAACTTAATGTGATTTTTTTTTTAAATAAAATATAATTAATAAATTAAAACCAAAATTTTTTATTTTATTATAGAGCGGGAATTCCCGGGATCCCGGGAAATGAGAAAATGAATCCCGCTTTCCCGGGAAATGTTAAAATCCGGGAAATGAAAAACCCCTAATACTAATACACATCGGTATCAAAATTGCGCTAGATCCGGGTAGTATTTAAATAACAATATTTTTACGAAACAGTTTCATAAATATTTATGATACAGTTTCATTGGACGAAAAACAATGAAGCTTTCATTATATTTATGATGAAGCATTTCCTTAATCTGCACGATAACCCAAATTATCTACATATTGGTTTATTGAAAAATTCTTTTTGCGATAGAAAGACACAATATCACGAATGTCAATAAAAGAGAGAATATGATCACAACTTTTGGGAATAATTCCGCCAAAAAATTGCTAGGGAGCTCTGCGAAAAAATGTAAGTACTTTTATGAAAAATGGTAATATATCAGCATTTAAAATATTATTATGGCACTATTGGTACTTTCAGGTGAAAAACAACAACAAACAAGAATCAAAATTTATGTTCTTTTGAATACCATACCAATTTGGAGGCGGCATTAAACGCAGATGGGCCACCATTAACAAGTATTGCTGAGTGGAAGAAGGTATGTATAACAAAATTCGTCCTTTACAATGGACACAAATGTTAAAAGTATGGTAAAATGTTCAGGTATAGTGCGACCAGAAAAAGTATGTGCGGCACAAGGCGGCACAGAACCGTAAACACACAAAGCGAACTGGTGAAGGCCCCAATATGGAACAGAAGTTATCGACAAATGAAGAGCCAATATACCATTAAATTGGTATGAAGGAGTCTGTCGAAGGTGTGGCCAACACTTACTTCTTGAATTGTTTTTTTTAAGTTTGTTTTTATAGTAAAGTTTATTTTTTAAATAAAATGTACAAATATATATAAAATTAATTAAAATTAAAATATAAAAATAATTTGCAATCAAAACAAAACATCTAAACCAAAACAGCTGTTTTGCTTCAGCTGTCAGAGAATTTCGAATATTCGAAATTCTCTCTCCCTTACTATTCTTCTCCCCGTCTGTTTAGAATAGGAGGATTTTATTCTCGTCAAAAATTAATTCCCCGGGAACTCATTTCCCTGGGAATATTTAGAAACGAGATGAATAACTTTTTGTGAGACAAAAAAGGAATACAATTTAATTAAAAAAGGTATGCTTGTTGGAAGTTTAAAGATTATCTATCTAATAGGGGGAGCTGTGTAGTAACAGGCAAAAATATTTTATTTCTTTTTAAAATTTCAAAACTACAGTCAGGATACGTTCCTTTTCTAGTTTGAATTTTTTTTGTTTTTTAATTTGTCATATCGAAAGGCAGTCGCTTGAGAGTTTTCATTAGAAATAACAGCTGAAAACTAGTAAAGAGAGTATGAGTAGGATATAGAAAATAGCTGTAAAAGAAAACACAGCTCAGTATTAAAGTAAAGTGAACACAATATTTTATATTTCAGTTGTTAACAACTAGGTCAAGGATTATATTGGGCCAACAAAAAAAAAAATAAATAAACTCAGGAGCAAAAACATTAAATATAAGGTAAAGGGTAAACGTTTCTATCACACCTGCTATACAGCAACTGCATGAAACTAAAAAATTAGATTTTTAGTTTTTACAGTATTATTTAGACTAACTACAGCTCGTACTACGTTTAGTCGTCTATCGTTTTTTTTTTTTTTTTTCTTATTTTCAATTTTGTTTTTTATTTTTGTCAACTTGTTGTAGTAATTGTTTAAAGCTAACAAGTAGAGAGATGTTGCTTTGTGATGCCTGATAACGTTGAAATTAATTAACAAACGGAAATTGTGTACACTTCAATGCATTGCACCATTGATTTATAGTCATTAGTAAATTGCTGCAGCTTTTCAATAACGAACAAATACAAACATATACAAAAACAACAAAAAAAAAAGAGAACTTCAAACAATAAGGATATAAGTGTTTAGATGACTATTGCTTTTTGTAATTTAATAAGATGTATTGCATGATATTAAATGAAGAAAATTAATTAAATGTCATTAACAATTGCATTAAACAAGAAATTTGACAATTCTTGAATTTGTAGATTTTGTTGAAAGTATGCTTTGATATAAAAGGTTATTGATTAATTTAAAAGAAAATTGTTATATCCATTATCCTTGTGAAGTATGTGTCAATAAAATGGCAAGTGTATTGCATCTGTGCAAGTTAAAAAAAACGCTTTGTTCATTACACCCCCAGTTGTATTGAGTTTTTTTTGGAAAACGTTAACCCCTGCCGAAAATGGTTTATTTTTGAAAAAGTGCATTTTTATTAAAAACTCCCAAAATTCGAAATTTTTAAATATTTTACTTTTTATTTAATTAATTCATTTATTACATTTAAAATTATTCAGATATGGAATTCTGACTTGATCGGATATTATTAACCTACTTTTGTCCGGAATCAATCTTCTCCTTGATGCCGTGGCAAAACCGCTAAAAAAGCCTCCATTAATATAACGAAAACTTTTTGGTTTTCGTCCAATGAAACTGTTTCGTTAATATTTACGATACTGCATCATAAACATATTTCCCAGCAAAAAATAACCTGGATTTGGTAAGCACTAACTACATTTTATGCTTCCAAAATAGCGCTTCACCGCCTTGCATACAATAAAGCAATTACGGAATTAATTCTGTAGTGCTTCCCAAAATTTCTTAATTAAAGCAATGAATAATGCTTACAATGAAGCAATAAAGAATGCATACCATGAAGCACTAATCTTGTCAACATACGAAATAGCGCTTATTATTGCCTAAGAAGGCATGAATTTAGTGCTTTTAAGAGCACATGAAAGAAGCGCTTTAACCCATTCCTGCCTATTGGGTATTTAAATACCCAAAAAGGAGCCATCTTAAAAAATTATAGCTAAAGCCAGGTAAGAGTTGCATCAAATTGATTTTTACAGGTAGGTGGAGAAAGGATTAAAATACTTTAGGAAATGTTGGTAAAAATTGGGGGGTTGGTAATTATCTGTTCAATTGTCTGCAAAATTTGCATATTCTGAAAAATTGAAAGAAAGAATTGAAATTGCCCCTGAAAAATTGGAAAAGCGACTCATCGGAAAACTTTATTGTTGGCTAATAGTATTAGGTATTCTTTAAAGTGCAAAAAATTTGTAGCTGGGTAGGACCACTCACTTGGGCAACAGGTATGATTTCATGACATGACCATTAAAATACGTATTTGACAGTTTTATGAAGTAAAAATGAAGAGTTTTACATGAAAGAGCATAACAAAATAATTTAATTAAAAAACCACAGAGGAATTAATTATATCAGTGGTTAATTAATAAGTCCCAAGTATGGAAAATCGAAAAGAAAATTATATCAAATAACTTCCAAGACCTTAAGTAAAGAATGTGTGAAATTTCATCGATATTGGACAATGGAATCGGGGATCAGGCATTAATGGGTTAAAGAGAGATACCAAGTGGGACATCGCGAAAGAAAATCATGCCTTCTGGATATGCTTTGGAAATGCTTCGTTATTAAGTAATGCCTTCCGGAAGCGCTTCTGGTAAGCACTATTTTTTGCTGGGTTATAAGTTGATGCGTTTCGGAATTCCAACCGGAACATGCTCAATTTCGATAAAGAAATGTGTTATTACTACACTACACAGAAGGAATTTTTTTTGAACGATATTAAATGAATTTTTTTATAAAACTAATGAAAACTGTCCTACCGAGTATTCGGCTTCGAAGTTTGGCCCAAAAGTGATGTTCGCTCAAGTTCGGCGTTCGGTCAATTTTGAATTAACTTGGCAGAACATTGAGTACATTTTCAGAATAAATTCTTTAATTTCGATATATATTATAATAAAAAATCCATGCATTCCCATTTTTTTTTTTTTTGAAAGACGTCCTTAAATAATTGAACTTATTATTTCATATTTTTGAAAAAAAAAATAATAATTAAGGCCCATGTCCCTACTTTAGAACGTTTTGCAATTAGAGCGAATTTGTGAAATCACACGAAATTGAGATTTGGTGTTCTCAAATCCTAAAAGCTTTCGAAAACTCGAATTTTTTTTCCAAATTATTATCGAAGTTCCAAAAACATATGGTTTTATGGAAAATAAAAACAAAAAAAAGGTTCTAACATTGTTGTCAATTTGTTTGAGTGTTTTCTAGAATATCAAAACAAAACAATTATGTTTTTTTTTTTAAACAGTTTTTTAGAGTATAAACAATACAACCAAAAATACAATTAAATCAGAAATAAGTAAAATAAATTCTAAATTTTTAATATTAAGCACCATTTTTCGTTTTACTTTCAACCAGGCTTTTTTACACGAATTAAAACGAATAAAAACTAGGGAAAACGTTCTGATTTAATCGCAAGAACACCCAAAAATTGTAAAATTTCACTTTCGCTCTGATTTAAAAGCGTTTTTTTTTTTAAATTAACTGATGTTTAAATATTTTTTGTTTTTTTTTTTCATATATTAATAAAAACGCAAAAGTATCAAAGCAAACTTAAATTGAAATTTTCATTAAAAATACAAGAAAACATTATAAAAACAGTAAAAAAACCCCATAAGAAAACTTAATTCGTTATAATCGAGATACGTATTTACTGGAGTACAATTTCTTGACAATTTTTTATTGTCCACAAAATATTAAACATCTTTATAATATATATTTTTTTTTTGATATTATGAATTCCTACATTCGGGTTTATAAAGAGATAGTTTTCGACACATTGTTCGGTTAATATTTGTTAAAATTCAAAGAAATTTAGCAAAATGTTTTCATATTAATAATGGAACATTATATGAAAATTTGTTTGTAGGACTGTCAAAAACAGTTAATTTTAACTGAGGGTTCATCTCATTTTAACCAATGAATTCCAAAAATGTTCAATTATTCAATAAAGTTTTTGCAAAAATGAAATTCCAAAAAATATTTTGAACATTTTTTAAATTTGTTCTAAACAATCATTTTGTCGGAACTCCTCGCGGACACCCCTTTGGGAATCGTTGCTTTAAACAAATTTCATAATCAAAGAAAATGCTACTTTCATTCAAATTAAAAAGTAAATTAAAAAGTTCAGCTTCGGCTACGGCTTCGCCGAACATTGAAAATTTGGCCGAAGTTCGTCTACGGCTTCGATATATGAGCCATTAAATAAACAAAATATTGACGAAATTTATATGAATATGAAATGATGAAGAAGGCATGAAGTATATTTCATAAATATTTATGAAAAGTTTCATCATATTTATGAAAACTTCAGAACCTCATGGGAAATGCATCGCCAACGCCAAACCGCTACACTGAGAGAATTATCTGCATGATAATAATGAATTTTTGCATAAAATCAATGAAATTACACTAAAATTCGTTCATTGAAACTTATCATTAAATTAATGCAAGTTTTCATAAAATTTTATAAAAAATAAAATTTTATTTTGAACTCTCAGGTTTGAGATCACAATTAAATGTTAGTTGGACTGGCAACCCTGCTAAATAAAAGCTTTCAGATTAAAAGCTGTTGGCAAATCTTGTAAGACGAAAATAAGTCATGTTGTTCGGGTAATCAATTAACATCATCTTTTTCCTGTGTTTGGTTGCTATATATATCTGATCAAAACCTTGAATTTCTTGTCGGTGCGGATCCCCACAAGATTTTTTTTTTCATTTTCTCTTACATTTATTAACAATTAGTGTTTTCCTATTTGTAATAGTAACATTTAATTATATTTGTTCTACAATTTAATTTGTTCACAACCCATAAAAAAATAACCTGGATTTGGTAAGCAGTAACTACATTTTATGCTTCCAAAATAGCGCTCCACCGCATTGCATACTATAAAGTAATTACGGAAGGCATTCTGTAGTGCTTCCCAAAATGCCTTCTTTGAAGCAGTTAATAATTCATACAATGAATCAATAAAAAATGCATAACATGAATCATTAATTTTGTCAACATACAAAAAAGCGCTTCTGATTGCATAAGAAGGCATGCATTTATTGCTTCTAAGCACATGAAAGAAGCGCTTTTCACCTGCCTAAAAGAGACATACCAAGTGGGACATCGAGAACAAAAATCATGCCTTCTTTATATGCTTTGTAAGCGCTTCATATTTAAATAATGCCTTCTAGAAGCGCTTCTTTGTAAGCACTATTTTTTGCTGGGAAATGACTGACATTTACATTAAAAATAAAGAAACTGTAGTACAACACATATTTTTAAAGGAGAATTCGCTACAATCAATAAAAAATGCATAACATGAATCATTAATTTTGTCAACATACAAAAAAGCGCTTCTTATTGCATAAGAAGGCATGCATTTATTGCTTCTAAGCACATGAAAGAAGCGCTTTCACCTGCCTAAAAGAGACATACCAAGTGGGACATCGAGAACAAAAATCATGCCTTCTTTATATGCTTTGTAAGCGCTTCATATTTAAATAATGCCTTCTAGAAGCGCTTCTTTGTAAGCACTATTTTTGCTTTGAAATGACTGACATTTACATTAAAAATAAAGAAACTGTAGTACAAGACATATTTTTAAGGAGAATTTCGCTGACTGTACATACAAAATTCTTAATTTTCATTGCTACAACAAAAAGATGTTAAAAATTAAATTTAGGAGTTTGAGTTAATTAAACAAATATTAATTGTGATCATTCATTGTATATTTTAATTATAATTTTCTTCTTTTTGTTATGATAGAATAATCATAAATCTTTTAAAATAATAAATATGTATCTATAATATTTATTTATTTATGTGTGCATTAATAGGCATATTAAGGCAATAATAAAATTTATTTTTTTATTGATAATATCAACACATTCATGTTTTCAATGTATTTAGACTACAACTAATATTTAATTAAATTTATAGTATATAATAGATTTTAATGGTTCTGTTTTAGACATTGTAAGCATTACTCGTTATTAAATTTATTCGATCTAATTTTTATCCCTTTTACTGGAATTTTATATTGAAAATTTGGCTTAACTGTCAAACTAAGTCTAACGAATTGTAATTTTATTTAATATATTTGTAGACAATCTAAACGTGACAGTTCTCTTACTTTATATTATTCGAAATTATACACAAACACCCAGCCACATTAAATGGTATGTATTTCTGTTATAAACTGACTGTTAAACGTATTGTATTATCATTTCCGTTACAGGTTTATAAGGATATTTACACACACACTCACACACACACACACAGCGTAGCCCACCAACAATAACAAACACATTTGGATTTTTGTTTTTATGGCGGCCATTGTTAAACTGCATATGGTCGCTTATTTATTTCCGTTGACATCAGCTTTATGTGTTATTTTTTTATGTTTAATATGACTGATTATCATAAATTGAAATATGTCATAGTGTTAGTAAGAATTTATGGATTTGGATAGGATTTCCTTATGGCTTGATATCTTTATGAGAAAATCTTATAAGGAAAATAAAACAAATTTGAGAGATATACTTGACTGATATTGAAATTGAATTGCTTTAAATCTGAAGATTTTTTAACAGTGGCTATAAATATGTAAAAAACAGGTATTTTTAGAATATTAAGCTTTCCATACAAACTTATAGTATGCATTAGGGATTCTAAATTACTCGGGTTTCATTTGTTCTAGTAAACGAGTAACTCGATATTGAGGTTTTGCAATTAAAAATTACTCGAGTAACTGGAATAATTTCCATAAGTATATTTTTTATTAATTTTTTCTTTAAAGTACACAGTAACACACAAAATTAAAATAATGCGAAAACTATTTAGAAAAGACTAAAACTTGGAATAAAATAACAAAAAAAAAAAAAATATAAGAAAACATGTACATATGTATATCAAAGGTCCACTTTAGCAAACATTAGGAAAATTTAATTTTTAATATTTTTCTAATAATGAAAATGAAAATTATTCAAGTTCGAGGATATACTCTATATTTCTTTATTAGGATATTGTCCTAACAAATAATCTATAGAGTTTTTGTTTTCAAATTTATTAATTGACCCTTTCAGGTATGTGTTGATAGATCTATTTCGGGAATTTTCTAGGTCCCCATCATCAGACAGGGTTTGAAAGAGGGTAACGTTCCCATGCCAAACATCAAACATTTATATAAACGAGTTTACTCACTACATGAGAACTAATAGAATATATATGAGCTCGAAGTTAAAGATTATCATCATTGATCAAAAAATAAATTGAAAACTTGTTTTTTGTGTGTATGTCTTCTTTGGTAAATATTCAATACACGTTTTTTGTTTTTTTCTTTTCCTTTTTATTTGTACATTTGTTTTTAAAAACAAAATGTTCAGGGGGAGTAGTAAACAAGACCATACTTTGTCTTTTTTGAAAACAAAAACTTTATAGATTATTTGCTAGGACAATATCCTAAGAAAGAAATATAGAGCATGGCCTCGAACTTGAATAATTTTCATTTTCATTGCACAATTAAAGGTCGAAAAAATATAATATTTATTTTTAATAAAAATTATATAAAACTTGTAAAGGGTGTCCCAAGAAGAGCGCAATTTTAAATTTTAAATAAAACACAGATATTTAAAAAAAAATCGTGAAACTTTATTATATCGTAAAGTAGACAGAATGAGGTTATGTATGGAACAATATATCGTGCAGATGGCCGCCGCGGCTTTGCTGGCATGCACGCGATCTTTTAATGAAATTTTCAATGACCGTTTTGCATGAATGCTGCGGTATTTCATTAATGCAGCGTCCAATTTCCTCTTTTAAGGCTTGAGTCGTCGTCGGCTTATTCGCATAAACCATTGACTTCAAAAAACCCCAAAGAAAAAAATCTAGTGGTGTTAAATCGCACGATCTAGGCGGCCAATTCTGATCTCCAAATAATACGACCAGGAAATGATTGATGCAGCAATTGAATTGTTTCTCTGGCTGTATGACATGTGGCGCCGTCTTGTTGGAACCACATGCCCTCCACATTCATTTCTTCAATTCTAGGCAAGAAAAAACTGGTTATCATTTCACGATACCGAACACCATTGACTGTTTGCGCTTGACCTGGCTCATTTTCATAAAAAAAAGGTCCAATGATTCCTCCAGCCCAAAAACCACACCACACAGTGACACGTTGAGGATGCATTTGCTTCTCGTGAATCACTCGAGGATTTTCCTCACCCCAAATGCGACAATTCTGCCTATTGACGAAGCCATCAATATGAAAATGGGCCTCGTCACTGAAGATGATTTTATCGGCAAAATCAGCATTTTCATGTTGTCTCTCCAATACCCAATTAACGAACTCCCTTCGCTATCCATGGTCAGCTGGCTCCATTTTTACTAACCTCGTACCTTCTACTAGCAAACAATAACAATTGTTCAAATGTCAAACAATGACACTTCGAATGTTGCCAGATTTAAAAATTGCGTTCTTCTTGGGACACCCCTTTATAAAATACAAAGTATGGTCTTGTTTACTACTCCCCTTGTACATTTTGTTTTTAAAAACAAATGATATAATTTTTATCATTTCATTAATAAAAATTATAACAAACTTATTTTTCTAACATATTATATTTTTTATAGAATCAATTAGTTTAATTAAAAAGTTAGAAAAAAATCTCCAAATTAAAAATAAAAAACAAAAACGCCAAAATCGGAAAAACTTGAAAAAATTAATTACCAATCACCAAAATGGAAAAATTTAAAACTAAAAGCGCTAAATTTAAAAACTTGTGGAGATGAAAAAATACATGTCAAAAACTCGACCAAATTGAGAAAAACGCCAAAATGCAAAAATTTTAAATAATCGCCAAAATTTAAAAAAATGTTTTAAAATTAGAAAAATCACCTACATAGTAGCCATTTTAATGATTTTTTTATAATTTTAGTAACTTTTTTTTAATTGTGGTGATTTTAAATCAAATATTAGCGATTTTGTGCCCGAAAAAATTATTTTCAATTAAACACTTGGTAGATATTATTAAACTTTTAGTAAGTTTGAAATCAATCAATAGTTTAGTTGAAATTTGATTGACAATAATTTTCTTCTATGTACGTATTATTAACAATAATAATGTTTTACTTTTAAATTTTTAAAAAAATTAAAACCAAAAGTTTATTTTTCGATCTTTTGTCATAAATTATGATGTGAGCAAGATTGTTCAAGTTCAAGATCATTTGTTTTTTATTAAACAAAATACCGTCCAATATGTATTTATTAATTAAAAATGTCTTCATTCGCCAATTTAAAGCATACTTTATCTACTGACAGGTCCTTACATGTTTTATTTCGCGTCACCGAAAAACTTTAGAAGACCAATGCAGAAGAGGTGGAAGATTTTACCCGAATTTTGTAGGAAAAATATTAACGCTCTACCCGTATTGTTTTATTTATCCGATGAGAAGTAAAAAACAAAATTGGAAGAATTGAATTCAAATCAAAAATAAACATAAATAATCTCGCTCACATCATAACTAACAATAATATTTATAACAATACGTAAATGCACTAGAATGGAGTACTACACTTAGAATACTATGTATGTATGTACATATGTAGTTAAAAACAAATGAAATTTCACTTGAAAAAAGGACAACTTAAATTGCGTTAAATTCAATTTACTGTTCAAAAATTGAACCACAATTGTAATAAAAATGAACTACTTATGCAGTAAAAAATAAACAAACATTTATTTGTTTTATTTTTTAAATAAAAGAACTACAAAATAAAACTAATGTAAAATCATAATACAGTAATTTGATGTGGTTTGTTTTTTTAAATAACCTACAATTGTACTCAAAAATTAAAGAATATGGCCTTAAAATTTTAAAGTTAGCTATAGTTAAAGAAATTTTTGCAAACAACTTTTTTGTAGAAAATTACATTTTTTTTGATAAACTTTTTGCAACATTCTACAAATATGAACTATGCTTTTTAATTTAATATATTACATGTTTCGAAAGTTGCGATAATTTTACCTATACATGTATTTAAAGTTGAAATTTCTCATTTTCTCGATTTCGCTAATAAAAGATCTGCAACAAAAAGAAGATCCAAAATTTTAATATTTATATTTAGTAAACATTACGGGTTACTTAAGTTGTGAGAAAAATCTCGTACTTTCTCTTTTAATTTAAGCAAAAAATAGCTTAAATTAAAAATGAAAAATATGGAGTCTCTGACTAATTCTAACTAATACTATTCAGATGAAAATGTTTTAATGTGTGTAACACATGTTTTTAAATTAATGCCCAAAAATTTCTAGCGAATTAAAGTTCGTTTTTCCTAAAAAATAATGATTTTAAATTATGCATGTTAAAATTTACTTTTTAAATTTTCTCAATAGTACAAAATTCATTATGATAAAGAAGTTATAAAAGTTATATTTCAGATTGAATATTCTGAAAATTTTGTTATACAATTTTTGAATTTTTTTGATGAAATGAATTAAGTGGAATATAAATTACCATCATGTGCTAAAATTTTGAAAATTCGATTACGATTTTTTATATCCTACATAATTCACCCAACCGCAATTAATTAATATGCTTTTAAGCCATACTTTAAAGCCATATTCAAAGTTATTCGAAGTTTGTTTAAGTATATGAATTAATAAGAAATTTGAAAAAAACTTTATTTTTGGTAAAAATTAAAATTTGTGAATATTTGAAAAACCGGAGTTAATATTAAAATTTGGTGTTCACATTCGTGATCCGATGCATTTTAAGTGTTTAACTGTGTAATTTTTTGAAAATAAAAATACCAACAATTTCAGGACGATTTAAAACAATTTTGAAATTTTCTATTTTAAATTTTCAACTTTCTAACAATTCCAAAATTTCATGAAATTTTAATAAACAAAGAAGGCAAATTTTCTTTTTTAAGCTTTCTTTTACCGATTTGTGTTTTTTTTTTTAACTTATCTTGTATTTTGAACTCAAAAACAGTTTTTTCTTAAGATTTTTGTGCTTTTAATGGATATTTTAAGACTTTCTTACTTTAAATGTTTTTTTCTATTAACCCTGCAGTACTATCGTCTGGGTGGAATCCACCCATAAGTCTAAATTTTTGTTTTTTTCAAGAGAGATGTACATTGACAAAATATTATTTAAAATAAATGAATTGCCAAACTTATAAAATAAATTTTTTTTTCTGTATTTTGGAGTTCATTATTGAAAAAAAAAATATTATTTTCATAATTGAATTTAACTGATATGAATGACAGATACTAATAAGTAGGGGTGGATTACACCCAACGATAGTAATAGCGTAAGTTAAATAACGATAGTACTGCAGGGTTAACTGTGAACTTTAAAAAAGGTGTTGTTTTTCCACAATTTTTCCAAGTTATTTTGCCTTTTTTTTGTCTTCTCTGATTATAAAATTATATTTAAAAAAAAAACTTTGTCCACTTTACTGACAATTTGAAAAAGTTGTTCAATGTTGTATTCGTATCATACATGACAATAACTGCTGTAAGTTTTACATTATCCAATAATTTTTTCTATGGCGGTGCAGTTAGTATCGAAAGCCTCATATGTAAGTAAAATATAACCATGACATGTATGTGAAGATAATTTAATAATAAGGAAAATTTGTTTTTTAAATAATTTATGAATATGTATGCAATAAATTTATATAGGAATTGGTGTATTTAGTTTATATTTGTGATAATCAAAATTTTTAAAAGTTATTCCCTAAATTTATACAACCCATAATGGTTTTAGCAAAATAATATAAACTTTTTAATTAATTTTAATTGCAAACTTTTAATAATTGAAAATAATAAATTAAGTGAGTTTACCAAATTGTTGTGTTACTTGTTGTTTTTTTATGTTTTATATGTATAAAAACCACAAAAATTTATCTACATTTTGTTTAAACAAACTTATACACTCAATAAATATGACAGTGTAAAGTACAACAAAATCTGATAAGTTAAAATGAAATAATTCAAATAAAATCATACAAAACTTTAAATATTAAGAGATATTTGGCACTAACTCATTTAATGCCTTCTTTAACCCTAGAGAGTAAGTCTTACTTTTAGTCAATATTTAGCTTAATAAATTACACAAAAGTTGGACAGAAAACAAAAAAAAAAAAACTTATTTTTTTAGAAAAAAAAATTGTAAAACAAGTGAAAGTTGACAGCAAAACATCAGAGGAAAATAAAATAAAATGTAATTGAGCATAACTTAATCATATTATATAACTGTTCAGTGTTATATATCACTGAAAAGCTTATACAAAAAATATTCGAAACTAATAAATTTCATATACAAAAATAAAGTTTTATCAAAATTAACGAAAAAACGGTCTAAATTCTTTTGAAAAAGGTTTCAAAATATTTGTTTTGGGAAAAATCGTGTTAAACTTAAAATTGCAGGAATATTGAAAAACAAAGCCGCATAATAACATAAAAATTAAAAAATTTTTTCACAAAAAAGCAAATACCTAAAAAAGTAACCAGTAAAAATCCCTCAAAAATTCTTTTCCAACGATACCACATTTGCAAATGGTTTTCTCTGGTTCAAATATCTTAAAAAGACAATAAACAGAAAAGGTAAATTTTTTTAATTTAATCCCGCGGTGGCCCAAAAGTCTAGACAGGTCGATCTTAGACATTTTCTATCACATATCCAAATTTCACTAAAATTAAATGTTTAGGTTGGAGTACTTTCCTTGTTTACGGACTTATTATTTTCAGTGTATGTAAAGAACGTGTTAGCGCAATTGTTTTGTATGACTGTGTTAGTGTATGTGTTTATTATGGAAATACACTATATTTCCAATTTATTTGATTTTTTTTATTAACCCTTCTGCTGCGTAAGACGTATATATACGTTTTCGTAACTCTATTCTGTTGCGTAAGACGTAATGAAAAATTTGATTTTTTAAAAAAGAGCGAATTGAATCAAATGCTTTTAAAATAGTTAAAATAAAATTAATTTTGAGAAATATGTACAATAAAACACATTTTAAAAGCAGCAATACAGTTCGGTCTTAATACACATATTTAAATGTGTTAAATACTTATAATAAAATAAAAAAAAAAAAAAATGCTTCTAATTGGTTGTAATATTGGTAAAAACAATATTGGCAAAGAATTGGCATAGTGTTTTTTCTAGTACAATATTAGTTGTACTGTTGATAATTTTAAACACGGTGGGTTTTACAAAAACAACAGTGGATTGCCAGTACAATTTTTTTTGCAACAGATTCGAACTTTAAACCTCAACACTTTACTTTTCTCAAAATTTGAAAATTTTAATCGTTTTTAA
>CM037853.1:211151243-211168651 GCA_021234595.1 Delia radicum
AAAATTATGCAAAAGCTTGGTAACATTTACAAAGTTATTTATTAGTTTTTTCTAAAAACTTAATAACTTACAATAACTTAAATTTTCCCAAGTCTTTCAATAAATTATACAAAATGGATAGATCGGTTTTAAATACTGGCAATATAAACTCTCTTTTTTTGCATAAATTATAAAAAGTTTACAAAATTGAAGAATTCTTCATAAGGGACCTCATTGAAAGTTGTTTTAAAAAAAACTACTAAAGCGATCGCAACGAGTGATAGCTCGTTGGAAAGGTATTGAATCAGGCTTTAATTGAAAAATAAAATTTTCCTAATTTTTTTTGTTAAATAATTAAAAATAATTCAATTATAAAAAATATAAAAACAATGAGAACAATGTGGTCTCTTAAATGCTCTTCTCCTGTCCAAACAAGGAGTCGGGGCCCATTTTTTTATTGCTGATTCTTAAAGCAAAAATTATGAGGAATCCAAAAAAATAAAATTAGCCGGAAAATTTAGGAGCTTCTGTGGAAAATCGGAAAAATTTAATTTTCATGGGAAAAAAGGTAAATTTCTGAGAAAAATTAGGAAAATTTTATTTTTCAATTAAAGCCTGATTCAATACCTTTCCAACGAGCTATCACTCGTTGCGATCGCTTTAGTAGCGATGAGGTCCCTTATGAAGAATTCTTCAATTTTGTCACATGACAGTGGTGCACACCACCACTAAACCAGTCACTATAAAAAAAAAAAAAAAAATATGTAGGTACATTATTTTTTGCTGGGCAATCGATTGAGACTATTTATTTTAAAATCGGAGAGGGGTCGTCCAAAAATTTGCCAATTTTGATCGTTTTCATATGGAATTGCTCTATAAAAAAAATTTTACAATTTAAAATACTTTTTCCTCAGACGAGGTCCGGTAGACGCTAAAGAACACCTATGATCGTGCTGAAATTTTTCACACATAGTAATAATAGCCATTCGCATTGATTCATTGTAAAGTGGGTGTCGAAATAGAAAAATCACTTTTCAATATATATAATATAATACTTGAATATATGACAAGCATAAATAAAGTTTGTTCACCCATACAAAATACAATTTTTCTTAATTATGCCATATTTTATAAAATTAATTAAATTGTAAATATAAAAAATCTATATACGCTGATGATATACATAAGATAAAGAACCAATTTAAATTTTAAAAACCATAATAATATAAAGACAAATAGTATTAGCATTAACTCATTTCACATCAATGAATAATTTAATTTATCATAGCGAACAGCCAACCAAAACAAGGAAGGGCTTTGATCTTAATTATATGGTTAGGGAAATTAAAATACATTTAAATAAATATTTAAATTGTATTTTTGGCTAATTTCTAATTAAAGTTATGTAGTTTTAACAAACAAATTAATTGTATTTACAAATAAATTGCATTTACAAATAAAGTTATTATACAAAATTTGATTCCTAAAAAATGATAAATTTGTAATTAGCAGGGCTAAAAAACAAAAATATTCAGTAACATGCAACATATGGTCTTATAAATTGAAATACGTACTAAAAACACAAAAATATCCGATAAAAAAAAGTTATGTCTCAAATACAAAATCAGATCTCAATTGATATAGATCGATATTTATTCTTATCCAAGTTTATATCAAAGTTGGGGTATCCAATAATATCTGATTAGATCCCTCAAAATTGATCTCAAAATATAGGAATCCAATAATATATAATTTAACATACTGATAGATCCCAAAATACCTCTTTTGATTATTTTAGATCTACTTGGAGCTAATTAGACCCAAAAAGATAACTAATATTAGGTTTATCGGGATTAAATTGGATTTAGTTAACTCCCATGAAATATATAAGTTTACAATATATAATAATATCTTACACACACAGAAAATACTAATGATCATATCTCAAATTAAGTTGTTAATATTTTGTCATATATGGAATCTATATCTTACAACATTTAATGCCATATATAATTATATTTTAAGTTGTAGTATACATATGGCACCATATAAAGGGTCCGCCATCTAACTTTTTTTTTCAACTAGTACTTATTTCGTGAATGGTAACACTTAGCTCATGTCTGATTTGACAGAAAATTAGTTTTATCCTTCCGCTGAACGAATATGGTCCGTATGTTCGTTATCTTGTGAAAAAAGTGAAAGAAACTGGCATCCTCATCGATAAATGAAAGCGTGAAAAGCCAAAAACAGTGCGTACACCCGAGTATATTGCTGCTGTGGCAGAAAGTGTGCGTGAAGCGCCATCAACATCAATTCACCGTCGTTCTGAACAATTGAACATTTCGGAGACATCATTGAGACGAATTTTGCATAAAGACCTTGGTATGACGCCATACAAAGTCCAATTGGTTCAGGAGTTCAAAAAAAAAAAAGTTATTTGGCGGACCCTTTATAAGCATATCTTACACGAACAAATTTTTGTTTATAAGATATGAAAATTATTCAAGTTCGAGGCCATACTCTATATTTCTTCATTAGGATATTGTCCTAACAAATAATCTATAGAGTTTTTGTTTTCAAATTTATTATTTGACCCATGCCAAACATCAAACATTCATATGAACTAGTTTACTCACTACATGAGAACTAATATACATATGAGTTTGAAGTTAAAGATTATAACCATTAATCAAACAATAAATTGAAAACTTGTTTGATGTGCAAGATCCACCTCTGGTGGATATTCAATACACGTTTTTTTGTTTTTTCTCTCCTTTTTATATTTTGTTTAGTTTGTAAACAAAACAGGGGAAAAAACTTAGTTTTTATTTTTAATAACAATTATAACAAACTTATAATCTAACATTTTTATAAAAAAAAACAGAGATTTGAGAATTATTTGTTTAAAAAAAAAAATTTTATTTAATGCAGTAACTAACGTAACTAATTAATAACCCCAAGTAAATTATTCAATATTTGTTTGCCATAATTCTGTGTAAGCAAAAAAAGTTAAAAAAAACAATAAAATTTATTAATTAATATTATAAACATGTGTTATTGATAAACATGTTAAATTTTATGTTAATATGTATACATATTAAAATTTTATAAATTATCAATATATAATAATTTAATATAAAAACTATAATATAGCTGTTTTAAAAAATTAACATATCGATAATCATAAAATGACACTTCATAACTAACAACTTTTATACAACTCGAGAGAAAATGTTAACAATTGAATTCTAAGTCTGACGGATTCAAAAATTTTTAAAAACATATACCCAGTTACGGAGTATCAGGTTGTCGCCTTCAACATTTAATGTTTTTTTTTTAATTCTTTAAATTTACATTTGCTAGCGTTAGTTAATATTAAATTGTAAAAAAGTTTAATTGAATATAAAATATTCGAAATATTTTTAGGGAGCAACAATTCAATAAATGGATTTAAATTATTATATTAAATTAATTACAACAATTCTTTAATATTTAAATATAAATTGAATTTTAATTCGTTGTTTTTGTTTCAATTTAACTTAACATTTGCTTAAAACCCTTATATAATTTATTCATTGAAAGAACAAAACAAATTTACATTATTTGAACTCATGTCCTTCGATTTTTGTTATAATATAAACTTACATACATACACAGAAAAAATTATGGGCCAAAAATATCTAATTAATCGATTGTTTGAATAGCAATGGCAATTTAAACAATTTTTTTAATTGATTCAATTAAAACATTTATTGAATTTTCTAATATATCCATACAGTGTTGACAACATGTAAACAAAATTTTTAAAAAAATTGGCAAACTATTTTTTTTTATTTTATTTAGATTAAATAATCAAACAAAGGTTTAATTATATCAATATATTATTTAATTTGTAAATAAAAAGAAAAAAAATCGCAAATGATTAACTTTTAATAACTTGAATACTTTAACAATTTCAAATACACACAAAATCGTAGTTATTTCACTAGAGTTTGCAACACTCTTTTTGTTGAGATATTCGTGTACGCACGAAAACTTAATTTAGTTTCGTGTTTTATCTGTGATAATAAAAGTGCACATGTGGATTTAAATAAACCTTATCGAAAAAGGACAATTAAACTATTATTTTTGTAAATAATTAAATTTTCAATAAATATAAGTGTCATTAAACTATCATTTTAAAGTTGTGTGAAAAAGTTCAAGACAAGACAAGCAAAACAAAAATTTTGTCTTTCTTTTTATTTGTTTTCTTATAATACATTTTTATATTAAAAAGCTTTAAT
This sequence comes from Delia radicum, assembly GCA_021234595.1. Classification (NCBI taxonomy): domain Eukaryota; kingdom Metazoa; phylum Arthropoda; class Insecta; order Diptera; family Anthomyiidae; genus Delia; species Delia radicum. Next base: position 211,155,506 of record CM037853.1, read on the forward strand.
TTTATTATAAATAAAATGTCAATTTACTTTAAAAACCTACATTTCTTTTTTATTAAATGGGGGGCATATAACAAAAATAAAAAAATACGAGTTTTCAATTAAAACTACCATTGTTTTCTTCTCAAGTTTCAATTAAAGTTTTAATCAATTTAACTAAACTTTTTAATTGAGGTTGTAAAGAAAAACAATAACTCTTTTAATTGATATTATTATTATTTTAATTGAAATAGTTTTAATAAACTGCTTGCCAATTTTTTTAGTTAATACTATCATTTCAGTGGTAGGTGCAAAATCAATTAAAATATTAATTGATTCAATAAAATTTTTAATTGAAACCCGTTTTTAGTTTTTTCTGTGTATATATACACTTATATACACATGTCCATAATTCGTTTTTCAAATCTTCAAAAAATCTCGATTTTTTCATTTCTATTTTTGAATTTCTGAGACAAAAAAAAATCTCAAAAGTATGTAATTTTGAAGAGTCATATATTCAAAAGTTGTTATCGGCTATCTCTAATTCAAAAAGCACTCAATTCCCACGATTGTCTTCTTACATGTTTATGCAATAAAAAAATACATTAAAAAAATGCATTTTTTACAACATATATCAATCGAAAACTTAAAATTTTTTATATTAAATTAAATTTCGATTTTAAAATTTGTAATTTTTACATTTTCAGCAGGTTTTAAAAGAGTTTAAAATTCACAACCCATAGCTTTTGATGCATTTGCATTAAAAATGCATTTTTTGAACAGATAACCCTGAAGAAATAACTTTTTTTTTATAACACTGAACAACAAAATCAAATTTTTTCCAAAATTACGAGATAAATTTTGATAGAAGAGACAAAAAAAAAAAATGACACTTGTATCGGCGTTTTAAAAGATAACATCTGGTTTTCATTTTAGGGGGAGGTAAAGTTTCAACCAAATGCAAATTTTGTATTGTCAATCGGCAATGAAAATCGAGTAAAGCTTAAGTTTAAAGTATATGGAAAATTTATGTAAAATGTTACGGAGAATATTTTTGTAGAATATGTTAACCCTTTAACTCCTCAAGGTAAGGGTATTTTATGTCCTTCTTTAAAAAAAAAAACGAAAAACAGCATTAAAACAGGGATTTAAGGGGTTAAATGTTCCGCAAAAATATTCGCTGAATACACCAAAACAGAAAATTCAACCAGAAATTCAGAAATAAGACACAACAACAGAGAGCTTAGAGTTAATTTCGCATTTATTAAGAATTTTATTTTAAAGTACCCCAAAAATTTAGCATGAAAAAAAATAGTAATATAGTATTTAACTGAAAATCAGTAATATCTCTATTATGTTACCTTCGATAGCAAATTTGTATAGGAAGTATTCATTAATTACTTTTTTTTTAACTCTAGGCAAGTTTTTTAAAATTTGAAAAGTGCGCCCGGTAGGCTTGTTGGTAGCTTGCTGTCTTATCAGTGCGGGTGTCGTGGGTTCGATTCCCACCAGAGGCACTGGTCTGCTTTCGCTACAACGAGCCGAAGGCCATAGTAGCTAGTGCTCGGTTAGGGTAATAGTATATAATTTGTAATTATATAATTATTAATTAATAAAAAAAAAAATAAAATTGAAAAACTGCATATGGAGATTAGGCATATAACTTTTTAAAATTTTTGCAAATACGAAAAACGGCATACCATAGTCGAATAGAGCATAAAAAAGTATGAACCCCCATTAATTTTTTTTTGCGAAATTGCAAAAAAGTTTCCGCGCAAAACGAAATTACTTTTTTATCAGAACTGCTGAAAAAAACAAAAAAAAATTTTGTACAGTGTACACGTTTTTCTTCATAATAATAGATATTTATTTAACTAATAATCTTCCTAAAAATTAAAAAAAAAAAACAAGTTATTCAAGATTTAAAATTCAAAATTTAAAAATTTTAAAAAGAAAAAGTTATTCAAGAACTAGCAGTTTTTATCGGGATAATTAAATATTGTTTGTGTAAAAATGTTTAAGACAAGTGCTGATTATGTTGAAAAGTATTGTAATACGTGGAAAATTGTGCAAGACATTTTACCATTGTGTAAATCATCACATACTTTAAACTTAAAACTTATTTCATATAACAATTGACAAAAATTTAAAAATAAAAATATTAAAAAATATTAAAAAAAAAATCTGACTTTTTTTAGAAATCCATTTTTGCGCGGAACGTTTTTGAACCGAAATCACCTAAAAAAGTGATATTCATTACTTGTACAATATTTGCCACCACGTGGTGGTATGCCAAATTTTTCGTAAAAATTAGTTATATGCCTAATGGAGATGTGTGGGCTAAATTGAGTACGTGTGTACAAAAACTTAATCAAATTTGAGGACCCTCGGTCAGTTTCAGTGTGATGCATTCAAGAAATTTCCGGGTTTTTAACCAAGAAATTCCCGGAAATCGACGATTTCTCACTTCCAGATTTTCGGGAATTTTGGTCGGAATTTCCGGGAACTTAGAACAAAAATAAAACAACAATGTTTGCTTGTAAAAAGCAAAACAAAATAAAATTTTTTACAACTTTTTAAATTCAATGATCAATCTAGACTTTCCTCTTCTTTTTTAATACATAAATCACATAAAGGTAAAATTTTAATCCACTATATAAAATCAATTTTTTTTTTAAAAAGTAATATTAAGGGTTGTTTTTAGTAAAACAAATGTTTGCAAATATTCCAGAATAAACAGTGATCGTTAAATTTCAATATATTTAGCTTTTTTTAAGAAAAAATAAGCTTTCACTATTTTAAAAATCCCGTTAATATGCGAAAAAAGTTTCCTATTGCCGGGAATATGAAAACCCTACATAATATGTATCTGGTTGTGATTGCTTTTAAAAATTCAGTTTCATTTTTAATATCGTTTATTTATTTAAAAATATCTCTGTGGTTTTTATAAAGTAGTTATATAAATTGTGTTCTTTTTGATCAGGCATTCATATTTATATGAGTTTGTATGTTTTCATAACAATGTTTTAAGTAAATATAATTCTGATTAAATAGGAAGCAAAAAAAAACTATTTGTTGAATATATTTTCTTTTTGCAAATTTATTTATTTTCTGAATTTTTTCTAACAAAAAAAAAAAACTTCATCATAAATATATGTGTGTAAACTAAAGAGAAGAAGAAATAATTAACTTAAATACAGTCTAAGAAATTTCTTAGTATATGTTTAAAAAAAACTTTGCAAAAAAAAAACTCCGAAGAAGAACATAAATGTAGTACGTATCTCTACGCAGAAAACGGGATATATTTCAAGAAGGTTGATCTATAAATTCCAAATCTAGAGGTAATTATGTACCACCAATATCAAAACTTAAAGTATTGATAATCATTAGGGCAGCGACTTTTATGCAAATGCATGCTTGCAGTCAATATCCCAAAACCGTTTTTGACCTAATAATTTTCCGACTCCAAGAATTTGCAAAAAAAATTGCATCGAGTTGTTGCTGCATATTTTTGTATAGTTTGTTATACATACAGTGCACTCGGAAAATATGAACCCCCTAATATATGAACACCCCAAAATATGAACTTTTTTTTCTTCCATTGACTACTCTAAAATATGAACTTAGTGCCAAAGCTGTAAAATATGAACAGCTTGTTTTTGTATTTTTAACGTATTTTTCGCAAAATAACTTTTAAATGTTGTTTCTTTTTTAAAAATTAATTTTTTTTTTAATCCAATAAACAATAAATAAAAAATTTAACATAAGAAACTTTTATTTTTATTGGAAAATCGTTCTTAAAGGTAAATTAGATGCCATTCGCAAATATGAACAATCTTGCAAAAGTGAACTGGCTTGGTTTTAGTTAATTCATATTATCGCGAGTGCACTGTATATGCATATTTTTTCTATAAATGCATATTTTAATACATAAAGTGTGCGCCCAAATAAACCCCAACAAACAAGCGATAACGGAAAAATGTCTCAAAAACAAATTAAAGAAACTAAGCGAGGAATAATTTGTTTTTGCGCAAAAACAGTTTTAAACATTAATGATTTTGAAGAAAACGATAATTTTGTGGACAACATTTTGGTAAAAAAAAATATTGCAAGAATATTTTCTCGTAAAAAAGTTTTTGTTTAGAACGTTAACAGTTTTTTTTGGAAATAAAATTCGTGAAAAATTTGGAGAAAACATAATTAAAAAACAATAAAAATCGTTTTTTTATATGGTAAGTTTTTATTACACAAAAAAATCTAAAAAAATGCGCTTAAAAAATGCAGCAAAAAATCTAAAATATGCTTTTGAAAATGAACTTATCGAAATATGCACAAAAAACGAAAAAAATATACACTAAAAATACAAAAATAAACACTAAAATCCAAAAATATGCACTTCAAATTTGTGGAAAAAATCGATTTATTACTTGAGAGAATTTGTGGAAAATTTGGAGAAAACATAATTAAAAAAAAAAAAAAAAAAAATCGTTTTTTAAATGGTAAATTTTTTTTTACACTAAAAATTCGAAAAAATGCCCTTAAAATATGCAGTAAAAAATCTAAAATATGCTTTTGAATATGAACTTAAATCAAAATATGCATTAAAAACGAAAAAATATACACTAAAAATCCAAAAATAAACACTACACAGAAAAAACTAAAAACGGGTTTAAATTAACAATTTTATTGAATCAATTAATATTTTAATTGATTTTGCACCTACCACTGAAATGATAGTATTAACTAAAAAAATTGGCAGGCAGTTTATTAAAACTCTTTCAATTAAAATAATAATAATATCAATTAAAAGAGTTATTGTTTTCTTTACATCCTCAATTAAAAAGTTTAGTTAAATTGATTAAAACTTTAATTGAAACTTGAGAAGAAAACAATGGTAGTTTTAATTGAAAACTCGTATTTTTTATTTTTGTTATATGCCCCCCATTAAATAAAAAAAGAAATGTAGGTTTGTAAATTAAATTGACATTTTATTTATAATAAAATTAAAGCTTTTTAATATAAAAATGTATTATAAGAGAACAAATAAAAGTAAAGACAAAATTTTTTGTTTTGCTTGTCTTGAACTTTTTCTTGTAATTGAATTGCTTTCTTAAAAAAATCACACACAACTTTCAAATGATAGTTCAATGACTCTTATACTCATTGAAAATTTAATTATTTACAAAAATAATAGTTTAATTGTCCTTTTTCTATAAGGTTTATTTAAATTCACATGTGCCCTTTTATTACACACAGATAAAACACGAAACTAAATTAAGTTTTCGTGCGTACACGAATATCTCAACAACAGTGTCTCAACAAGAGTGTTGCAAACTCTAGTGAAATAACTATGATTTTGCGTGTATTTGAAATCGGTAAACTATTCAACTTATTAAAAGTTAATCATTTGCGATTTTTTTTCTTTTTATTTACAAATTAAATAATATATTGATATAATTAAACCTTTGTTTGATTATTTAATCTAAATAAAATAAAAAAAATAGTTTGCCAAATTTTTAAAAATGTTGTTTTCATGTTGTCAACACTGTATGGATATATTAGAAAATTCAATAAATGTTTTAATTTAATCAATTAAAAAAATTGTTTAAATTGCCATTGATATTCAAACAATCGATTAAATAGATTATTTTGGCCCATAATTTTTTCTGTGTAAAATCTAAAATATGTACTTAAAATTTGTGGTTTTTAAAAATCGATTTATTACTCGATACCCTTGGTTTACAAATGAAATCCAATATAAATGCCTACCAAAAGACAACTACACAGAGAAAAATTTAGCTCTTTGCCAATTGAAATTCAGTTACTTCGACTTAAATTCGATTATTACGAACTTCAGTCGGTTAGTTTAACTGAACTTTAGTTTTGACAACACAGTTCGGATAACGGAACTGATTTTTTGTCGCAACACCCAAAATATTCAGAAATCGTATGTAAATATCGTGGTACTAACTGAATTTATAAGTTGTTACTATTACAATACACTTTTCAATTCGGTTGGCACTTTATTTCTCTGTGTGTAGGTGTTATGTTAAAGGTTACAAATACTTTCTTTTGTATAATTAAATCACAATTTTAAAATTTGTTACAAATTATACAATAAAATTGGAAATATGCATTTATAACAAAATATGCAAAAATATGCAACAATAAATCGATGCCATTTTGTTGCAAATTCTTTGATTCGGAAAAGTATTTGGTAAAAATTGATTTTGGTCTACGGATTACAAAAATGCATTTGCATGAAAGTCGCTGCCCTGCTCATTACTTTAACAATGATGTCATAGATTGAAGGTTACGGAGACGAAATGCAGTCATAATAAAAATTGAAAAAGAAGTATTAAACAGCAGCTTAAATTAGTGCGGAGATAAAACTATACGTTAAGTAAAAAAAAAAATATTTTTAAGTATTCCCGGACCAACAAAGTTGAGTTGAAATATCGGTACCTGTTAAAAATCGACATATATGGATCCATACATGAACACACATGCTTCATACATGACCGCATGGATCCATACATGATGGATATGTGTTCGTAAACCATTCTTATATGTTCATATGAGGAATCATATATGTTCATCTGTGTGCATTAACGAACATTTAAGTAATATTTACATATATAATCATACATGTCTATACATTTCCATACATGGTCATATGTGTAAATTACCGAAAATTCTGGTAATATTTATATATATGATCACATGTGAACTCTTATGAACATATATGAACCCTATATGGTGGTATATGGACATGAATGACCTCGAATCACTTCATATATGAATATGTTTGAGTTCATGTATGTTCATAAATGGATGCATAAATGTTGATTTTCAACCGGGTAGTTAAAAATAATAAAAATTAAAAATACGTAATATAACGTAACTCACGTCAAAATTTAAAGTCAACAATACATTCTGTCAGCATTTTAAAAAAATATTTAAAATGTGATTTTCGAGTTTAACTGGTCAATATAAATAAAATAAACGCACATTTTTTGCCAACTACTGTAAACATTTTTAATTCTTAGATTTGCAGCTTTGTTTTTCGAGTGTATAAATAATGATAAACATTACAAGTTAAAAAATATCAACAATAACAGTATAACATCATTGAAATGCAATTGCAATCAACATGGAAATCATTCGATAGCAAAATACTAAAAATATACCCACAAAATGATTTGCATATGCATATATAAGACCACAAAAATCAGTGTGCACATTAGGGTTATAACTTTTTTTGTTTGTTTTTATTTTACCTATCACCACGTGATGTACAATACTATATTAATAACAAAAATAGCTTTTTCGGCTCATTTTAAAACAACAAAACCCTCCCGCATGAAGTGGAATTTTTAAAAATACATTTTTTTACGTTTTTATCAGTAGAATTGGATTTGTGGACCAAAATTACTGCAGAAAATGTTTTAAATTACTTTTTATGTAATGTACTCGCTGTTCCGCAAAATTTAATGCTCATATCTCGAAAATCCGCTACAATAATTTAAATTTTTAAAAGCTGTTGTGTACTTTTCGATCAATACGTTAAGATCAATACCTTAATAGTCATATTACTTTACCATTTTGCCAAAATATTAATTTTTAGCTTAATTAAACAAAATAATTTTGCCGAACTTCAAAAAAGTTTATGTGGGAACTTTTTTAAGGATAGCGAAAAAGTAATCCATATTTGCGAGAACGTTATTTAATTTGGATCTACCAATAACCGATTAATAAAGCAAAAATACTGCTCTGAAAATTAAAAGGAGGAAATACAATTATTGGTATTCCAATCAGCTTTTCCAATAAAATTACGGTAGAAGCAACCATTTATTTTCTGATATTACAAGAGAATTAGTACCACCTATTAAATTTTTTTAAAAATTGTCGATAACCAAAAGTGGTTACTGCTAATACGGTATTCGCAATCAAATATGCCACTAAACTAGGGATTCATTAGTACCAACCGAATTGTGGATTGCATTGTTTATACGAGGGCGGATTAATAAGTTCGTGACTTTTCGAACTTCCCTCGCAAATGCAACACTGCTCCCATCAAGTACCACCTGTTAATAGACTATTGTCAAATTTTGAGCAAGTTCCGTCATTTATTTTGCGTTAACAGCTGTTCAAAATATACAACCTCGTGGATTTTTTTTTTTAAATGGAAAAAAGTGAATTTCGAAAAAAAACTGTCAATCAAATCAGGGAAAAGCTTGATAAATACTATGGGGACTCTGCACCATCGATTTCAATGGTAAAAAAGCGGTTTACTGACTTTCGTTGCGGTCGCACAAGTACAAATGACGCTGAACGTTCTGGACGGCCAATTGAGGTCAATATACCCGAAAATATCAAAAAAATTCAAGATATAGTGTTGGCCGATTGAAGAGTAAAAGTACGTTAGATTGTTGATGCCATAGGCATTTCATATGGCAGTGTGGTTTCGATTTTAAATGATCAGTTGGGTTTAAGAAAGCTGTCGTCTGCAAGATGGGTGCCGCGTTTGCTCTCAATTGAACATAAACGTAATCGTGTGACAACTTCAAAGGATTGTTTGGAGTTGTTTAACTTAATTCGAATGAGCTTTTGCTGCGTTTTGTAACTGTGGATGAAACATGGAAATATTACAACACTCCGGAGACCAAGCAGCAGTCTTAACAATGGGTTTCTCCAGGTGAACCGGCTCCGAAGAAGGCCAAGGTAAGTTTGTGGGCCAATAAGGGGATGGCAACAGTTTTTTGGTTAGCACGCGGGATAATCCACATCAATTACGAATGCGAATATTATGCCAATGGCGAATATTATGCCAACTTATTGGACCGATTTAACGAGGATTTAAAAAAACGACCCCATATGGCCAAGAAAAAAAGATCTTTTTCATCAAGGTGTATTGGTACCTCATCCGCCATATTCTCAAGATTTAGCCCCCAGTGAATATTTCCTATTTCCAAACCTAAAGAAATGGATCGGTGGAAAGAGATTTGGCTCCAAAGGTGAAATTATTGATCAAACAAATGCCTTTTTTATGGCCACGGACTTTTTGATCCGCCCTCGTAGAAGTAACTAATGATTGGCATTGGTAAATAAATTTGACACAATGTTTGTTTTCATAACAAAATATTTAAGTTCAAATTTATCACTCAACATTTGTAAGTGTTTGTGGTGTAGTGGTTCCGAGTTCAAATTCCGGAAAAAAGTTTTTTTGAATTAAAATAAAATACTTAAATTTTTAAATAGGCAAAGAAAATTAAAAGTGATTGTGGTGTAATCAGTAGGACAGAGAACTATTAATCTGAAGGACACGATTAAATGCCAGAAAATCAAAAGTTTTTTTTAATTTCAATAAACGTAATATTTATTTGGAATGTAATATTGGGTTAGGCAACTGAATATTAGCTTTCACGATAATAACACAGGTCAACAGCAAAAAAAGGCTTGACTAACCACTATATAGATTTGATGCATCATGGCTGCCTAAGTACAAAAATGGTAAAATTTTTCAATTCTATGGATATTTTTTTTTTTAAAATTTTTTAAGTAAAATTGACAATATTTTGAGACATTTCTCCACTTATGTTGTCATAACTCAAAAACAACTAGTCCGATTTTGTCAAATTAAATTTACAAAAACTAAGGTTTACAATATTTTTAAATAACGTGTACAAATTTTTTTAATGCGATCAATAGTTTCAAAGTTATCAAACAAATTGTTAGCAAAAAAAAAAAAAAAATGCTAAAAAAAAAAAAAAAAATTTGAAAAACAAAAATCTGGAAAAAATCGAAAACTGCAAAAAATATTACTTTTTATTTTTTGTAGTAAAGCTACATATCATGCGAATTAAACTAGATATGGATCATAAAAATCGATGCATGCTTTACATTTTTATTTACAATTAATTGAAGGTATCGCATATTTACAAGCACTGTAGAAAATTGTACCTACTATATAATGAAAATGCAGAACATAAAAACTCAGGTGCATTTTACGACACGCATTTTGGCAAAACCCCTTTGGGAAAAACCTCTATGACATTTTTATGATTCTAATAATTAAAAAAAAATAAGTAATAAACAAAAGATTGTTTAATTTTTACGATTGCGGTAGGATAGTAATAAAACGCTCATAAATGTGCGTGTACGCTGAAGTGCTCTTATTTTCCGTTAGCTACCTGTAACGGATGATTTTTTTTTTTTCATAAAAGTCCTTAATGTTTTTTAGGATTCTTGGGAATAATAAAAAATTTGCAGCACACACAGACTGTATCCACACAAAGGGTTATCCCAAATTATAGTATCAGTATTTATAAGATCCCCCTTGACCACTTTTTTTTCCTTCAAGAAGTGTTTGCGATAACGCAAACATCATTTAATACCTACACAAAAATTAGAGTCATACAGCTTAGAAGTTAAAAACAATTTTCAAATATTAATAAAAATGAGCCAGAAAGCCAGAACATTTTTATGTAAAAACGATCCAGATTTATTTTGTTATGTGTGCGGCCAATATATCACCGGGAAAAAACGGAAGTGCTTCTTAACTTCATTGCAAAAGTCATATCAAGATTGCTATAATATCTATCCGCACAATTTGAACCAGCATTGGACACCGAGTACTATATGCATTCCATGTCGATTGAATTTATCTATGAAGTCTTCTAACGTAAAGTAAGTATAAATTAATAGATTTGGAATATTTTATAATTACAATATTTCTTAATTAAAATTTGAATTCTTCATATTCCTGATTTCAATTTTTTTTTCATTTTACAGACGACACTTGGAAATTTTGAAGCCTATGCTATGGAGAGAAACAGCGAACCACGCATCCGAGTGTTATTTTTGTTTAAGTACAAAAAGCGGTTTTGGAAAACATATGCGATGGTCTTACCCCACGAGGTCTGCTGATGGGTTTACACTTACAGTTCTACATTCACAAGAAATAGAATATGCTCAAGATCGGGGTGCAAGCTGTAGTCATGTGCTTTCATCTTCACCAGGACACTCAACCTCAAGTATGTCTTACCAATCAGATATGTCAGATCCAGCACTACCATCTACAGCTGAAAATGACGAGTTCATCCCACACAAACATTTCTCGCCGAGACCATGGAATCAAGATCAGCTTAATGATGTAATTAGAAACCTTGGATTGTCGAAAAGATCTTCTGAATTACTTGCGTCCCGGATGAAAGCAACAGGTCTCATAACTAAAGAAACTAAAGTTTCGTATTACCGTACTCGAGAAAAAGACCTACTTCATTATTTTGCTGAAGAGGATGACTTTGTGTACTGCACAGATATTTCTGGTTTGATGACTGCCATGGGCTTACAGAGATATGATTCAAACGAATGGCGTTTATTTATCGACTCATCAAAACGCAGCTTGAAGTGTGTCCTTTTGCATAATGGAAATAAATTTCACTCCTTGCCGATCGCACATTCAACCAAAGTAAAAGAAGAATACTCTGTAATTGCATTGGTCATGAAGAAGATAAAGTATGATGAACATAAGTGGGTAATTTGTGTTGATCTTAAGATGGTAAATTTCCTCTTAGGCCAACAAAGCGGCTTTACAAAATATCCTTGTTTTATATGTTTATGGGACAGCAGAGCTAAAACAGAACATTGGAAGAGAAAACAATGGCCTTCTAGGGAAACACTAGTTCCAGGTACGCCAAATGTTATAAATGTGGCTCTAGTGCCCCGAGATCGCATCATATTACCCCCTCTTCACATTAAACTTGGTCTGATGAAACAATATGTTAAAGCACTTAACAAAGATAGTGAATGTTTCCAGTATATTTCAAGGAAGTTTCCCAATCTAAGTATGGAAAAGCTGAAAGCAGGCATATTTGATGGCCCACAAATTCGCAAATTGGTGAACGATACTGAATTTGGCAGTTCAATGTCAGAAATTGAGAAGAATGCATGGGATTCGTTTGTATGGGTTATTCAAAATTTCTTAGGAAATAACAAGGGTGATGATTACGTTGCGCACGTTGAAGAGATGTTAACTCACTTCCAGAATCTTGGATGCAACATGAGCATCAAAGTACACTACCTGCACAGTCACTTAGATCGTTTTCCTGAAAATCTAGGAGACTTGAGTGAAGAACAGGGCGAACGATTCCACCAAGATATCCGGACAATGGAGGAACGATACCAGGGTCGCTGGGATGCACACATGATGGCTGATTTTTGCCGGAGTATTCAGAGTAACACTTCGTTATTCAACAATAGTAGAAAATCGACTAAAAGAAAATTTCAGAGTTTGTAGTTTATAATACATATTTATTTATTTATTTTCTTGTTTTATTTATTATAATAAATGTGAATAATAAAATATAAATTTTCTACTATTTAATTTATTTTTTTATTTACATTTAAGCTCATCCAACACAAATGTCTTTCCGAAGAATAGAATCAGTATATTCTAGGTAGGGTTTTGCCAAAAAATACACGAATGTTACTATGTAATGCATTTTTGATGTGAAAATTTGTACATAGCATGGGGAAAATGTTTTCAAAATTCAATCAATCGAAAGAAGAACATTAACTACTCAATTTTATGTATATCAGACAAAAAACTAAAATTTGGTGAAAATGAGCGAATTCACTTAATTGTGAATAAATTCGCAAAAAATCAATCGATTTTTATGATCGATATCTCATTTTGTTCCTATTACATGTGGCTTTGCGATAAAGCAATAAATCTGAACGATTTTTGCCGTTTTCGATTTTTTATGACTTTTTTAAAAACAAAAAAATTTGCTATTTTCACGTAAAAAAAAATATTTTTTCCCTCAATTTTTATTATAACTCCGAAACTACTGAGCCGATTGAAAAGCAATATATTAACGGATTAAAGGCTATGTAAATTTCAGTTTTTCTAAATTTATTTGAATAATATCGGACTAATTTTTTTTAGTTATCATTAATTATGTGGAGAAACGTCTAAAAAAATTTATAATTTTACTTAAAAATTTTAAAAAAAAACCTCTCCATAGAATTTCAAAATTGAACCATATTTGTACTACTGGGACCACAATACATCAAAATTGTATAGTGGTTTTCAAAGCCCCTAAAATTTTTTCAAAATTGTTTGCCTTGTGTAATTTAACATTACGATAGTTGTCGTAACTGCCA